>FIZR01022731.1:0-12537 GCA_900060175.1 Ferrisia virgata
TCCGTACTGTAAACAAACAACAAAAACCCGTGATAACGAGTTGAGGAGTTTCAGGGGCTAGACACTAGTGTAAAATCTTAGTAAAACGAACGAGGACGGTTCGAACGTTAAAAGAACGAAAAAACGAAAAGATTAAAATGATTAAAAACAATTCGGTTTGCTAAGACTGGAGTCGATTTGCCCAAAAGCATGAAACAAGAATCATGTTAAAAATATTCACTTTATTGCATGTAGACATAATTTTACCTTTACATATCACAAACTGCGTTCCATATCAAAATTTAGGTCAATTTTAACATCTTTTTCAACCTTTCTTCACGATTTTTGATCAACTTTGTGCATTTTAAACCCAATTTTGTCAAATTTTTACTCAACGAAAACGCGTTTGAACGCATTTTTCATGAGAACGTCAACGTTCTTGAGAACAAAAATGGACAACTTGAGGTTCTTGAAGAACAAGGAAAGAACGAAGGTGAATGTTTCAAAATAACGAGATTGGGAACGAGAACGTATAAATTTTCTTACATTTGTCGTTCTTCAGTTAATTTTTTTGTTATTTATTGGCAACAATTTTGCCTGCCTTAAACCAATTTTCATTTTTTTGTGGTTGTGAGAGGGTACAATAGAACTTAAAAAGTTGGAACCCCTAAAAGGCACATCCAGCATACTAACCAAATATACTTACCCAATTTCAATTTCCTAGCTCGTTTTGGTGGGGAGATAGAGGAGGAACAGCCTTTTTTTCAAGGGCAAAAAGGGCGAAATCCTTATATCTGTCCTCCTAATTGACTGAAGGGGTTGATTTTTGGATATAAAATACAGCTTTCAACTTTTTTTCAATTGGCTTAAAAAGGGCTAATTTTTGTGTTTTTGACATTTCAGCACCCCTTCCCCAATATTGGCGCATGCCTGAATTTTGACCCAAGTTCATCCCCATTCATATATATTTAATGCGTTGCCAAACTGAGCCGATCGACCGAATTGGTGCGATTTTAGTAGTTACTGAGCGGAGTAAATGATTTTAATGTTCAAAAAAAAAAATATATATATAAATATCTGACACGACTAAAAATAGTAAGAAATGTCTTGATGATCTTTTACTACCATAAAACAGATTTTGCTGATATACCCCTCCCCCCTGGTGTTGGTCAATAGACTGTAATAGCCTAGTTTTAATAATTGGCAATATAACATAGAAAATCAGACTAGAAAAAGAGCAGAACGGATACGAGAACGAGAACGTCAGGAAAGAATTAAGAACGGAGGACCAGCAGGAACGCTCATTGAACGAAGTGAAGTTAATGAACGCTCTTGAAAAGAATTTAGTAGAAACTCTTCAAAACAAGAATGTGTTCTTTAAGAACGGAGGAAGATGCGTTCTTGCAACACTGATTAGGAGGGGAGATATAAGGATTTCCCCCTTTTTGACTTTGAAAAAAGCTCCCCTTTCTCCCCGCCAAAATGAGCTAGGAAGTTGAAATTCGGTATATACATTTAATTAGGACTCTAAATGTGCCCTTTGGGAGTTCCAACTTTTTAGCTCTATTGCACCTTCTCACAACCAAAAAAAATAAAATTTTTTTCAGGCAGGCAAAATTGTGGCAAATACATTACAAAAAAGTCAACTGAAGAACGAAGAACGTAAGAAAATTTATGCGTTCTCGTTCTTTTGAAACATTAACGTTTGTTCTTTCCTTGTTCTTCAAGAATCTCAAGTTGTCCGTTCTGATTCTCGAGAACGTTGGCGTTCTCCTGAAAAATGCGTTCAATCGCGTTCTTTGTTCTCGTTCTCTTTCCGTTCTTGCAACACTGGTTGTGACTATAAATGAACGAACATTGAAAAAAGGAAATGAAACAAAAAGCAAACTGCATGAAGTTGTTGTTGATACTTGTCAAACATTCACATAGACATTCCAAAAGTCACTTGGTGAAGCTTGTCAGCACTTGGATAGTTTCATTCAGAATTTTTAATATAGAAAGAATAAGAAAATCTTAAAATCAAGAAATTGCTACTCGTTCATTTTTTGTGAACGTGAACTAATCGTGAACATGATCACCAAAATTCAATTTCATAAATGTGAGCTTAAACGCGGTCAGTTTGTGCTGAACGTGAACGCAAACGCGTTCTTTTTTTCCGCGAACTTTGTCATCTGTTTTTTGAAATACATGTGATTACCTAGTAGTGAAATCATCCAGTTTTGTGCGGTGTTATTGGGCCATTTTATCCTGAACAGACTATAGCACTCATAGCCTGGTGTCGCATAATATAATTTAAAAAGTTAAAAATGATCCCGTAGTCTGTATGAAAATACGCAGCATAGCATAAGCCACGTTAAATCGGAGTGTTTTAATTAAATTGACGTCGAAAATTACAATATACTGTAATAAGTTGAAGCTTCTTTAAATTGATGAAATGGGGAGTGCAAAAAGTGTCCCTAGAAAATTAACAATTGATAATCCGGAAGATGCCACCGTAATTAAGGTGACAGAAAATGTTGTTGGTCGATTGCAAGACATCAAAACTCAAACATCGTCTATTTCTGCGTCGAAATCGTCACCGCCGCAGTCATCCGTTTTACACGAAACTACGACTATCGCTGCCGATGATACGACAGAAGCCAAAACTGTATATGTCACCTCACATCAAATACGAAATCAAATTGATGCGGCGATAGATAGTAATAACCTGTATTGGGATAATCGGTTGAAGGTGTTGCGTGAAAGTTATAATAGAGTAAATTCTGAATTAAAAAACGAATACGATAAAGCGATCGCAGAAGTTAACCAGTCGTTAGGAAAACGGTACCAAGTTATTGAGAAAATCAGGTTGCAGTCGTGTGAGGAACCGAAACAAGCAATGTTACACTGTTATAATATGCATCCTGATCGATCGCTGCTGTGCTATGAACAAGTGAGAAATTTTAATCGATGCGTTACGGATCAAACCAACACCTTGTTAAAAGCGAATTAGTTTGATACCTTTGTAGTTAAACAGTAATGTTTCTGAAGTTTTCCTGTATATAGAAAAGGTCCTAAAATAAAAGTTGTTATACGTATTATTGAAGACGCCTTGTTTTATTTTTGTCAAGATTTGCGTTTCACGTAGATGAATGTCTAAAATTATAGTTACGGCTGAAGTAGTGTTTTTGCTCCAAGCTGAGGCGAAGATATTTCATAAATTGATGGATTAGCGTCGTTTGCACATATTAACAACATTTTCAACGAATTAAAATAACGAGTGGTACATGTATCTGCTATATGTATATTCAAAATCATAATTAGAATGCTGATTCACCACAATTTTTCTCGTGCTAGTTTCGACTGAGCTATTTGCGGTTGGATTTCCACGAATTGATAATCCTTGAAGTGCATCGAGCATCGTCAAACAAAAATTACAATATAACATTGCCGACAACAAAACATACATCTACATTTCCACTTCTATCTTCCAATGTCGTAAAGCTGTGATCTTTCTCGACATGAGTTAACTGGAGATCACTCCGTACTATAATAGTTCCTCATCAGAAGTCAGTACAAGAAAACTTAGGCGACGTCAATCACTTACTAATCGCCACTGTCATCAACATAGAAGGTAAATACCCAATTACGAAACGACTGTAGGGTTATAAATGTAGTATATTTATATTCCACTTTCGTGCCTCAAGAATATCGAGTTTAAAATGAGAAACGATTAATGATTTCATTTTGTGTACACGGAATATAAATAATACTGGTATGTACATAGATAAAGAGTAAAATGAACCAAAGAATACGTATACACGGAACTCTACTTTTCGTAGCTATGAATTACTGATCATTTTACGATACTGTTCCAGTTTTTTATACTTCATTATCTTCGATCTAATCTGTTTCCAAGTCTCTTGATATATATTTTTCGGATCTTTAGCCATTGCCTGTGACACAGTGTAAAATAATTTTACTAACCACGTGAAAATTTCTTATTCTGGGTAACAATGGAAAACTTACATGATAATTGTCACCGTATTTTGTTATGAGGTAAGAAAAATGTACTGCTTGAGATTTTGGGAACTTGAAATTAACTTCACGAGGTGCTTTCGCTTGTGCTTCTAATGCTACGGCAGTGTTCCCTTTAGGCGAGTCGGTTTTCTGCAAGAAATTATAGATTCAAGAGCCAATGTCATTCTCAAGTGCATAAGTAAAAATCCAAAACAAGTAGAGCAACATTAAAATCAACATCGAAACATGTGATCGGCTATAATTTAATAATTTAAGAATCTTACTTCGCGTAGACGTTTGGATGGATGTCGAACTGTTACATTCGAGTTATAAGACAATCCCATTTCGGAAAAATTTTTCTTCGCGGATTTACGATCATCCCATACTTGAGACAACTGAGGACTACAGAGTATCGATCATGAGTTAGGGATAACATACAAAAAACAATTGAATAAAAAAGCATCAATCATGAGTAGCATGCGTATTTACAAAGCACAAACACTGCTTGTATTAACATCATTTCAAATAAAACTTTAGCATTATAAATAAATTTGAAAAAATTACGTACAGTTGAATTTTTGTGAGTTTAGAGTGCTGCTTCCGTGTTTTTTTCTTATTCACTTGTTTGATAACTTTTCTTTTTTTGTGCTTTTTTACTGTTAAAGGCATGGTTAAGAACTCCGGATTTCTGAAGAGAAGAACTGTTGCAAGCGAGCGGTAAGTTCACGATAACATATCTACAGAGGCCATTTTTGGGCACCGAAATTCACAATATGTGAAGTGTTCATTTGCAGAAGTCCCTGGCTTATCTATTAATATTTCAACAATCCTTGTTAACCAATAAGCAATAAGATGTCACAAAAATCGATTTTCAAACATCCTATTGGTTAATAGCTATTGCTTATAAATAAGCTGGACTTCTTTTTAATAGAGATGCCGAAAATATTCGACTTCGAGCCGAGTTTAGCGCTCCTCTCGAATGAACTTAGAACCTTAAACAAACGACCTGACAAGAAATTACTATCGTAACTTCTTGTAAATTACCGTGGTTGAAAACGCCTTCGACTTTTCCTACAAATACTTCTCCTACCAACCTGACCAGAATCTTTCACGAAGACGCAAGTCACCACGTATTTGCTAATTAGTAGTGTTTGCCTAAAAGTGCGATGTCGATGTAATTGTTCGCGACATATGTTTACCCTGCTTGTTCTTTTTTCTACATTCAAACTATAAAAATATACCTTATCAATCGCGGGTGCAGTTTTGGTGCATGATATAGATGGCCGAAATGACGCGGAAATGATTTCGCTGAAACCGACTGTGAATTGTATCATTATTACATACCTAAATTAAATACTTAGAAAATCTCACTGGTCGTCAATTCCTCTTGCCCTCATCCTGTACCCACTGTCCATCTGAGCTACTTTCTTGTATATTTAATAATCTCATTTAGTTTCTTTGAACTAACCCCTTTTGTTTGTTTTGCCCCTCTCCCTTTTTTCCATAGGTGTTTCAGCTACCAGAACAGCAAATTTACGAAGATGAGAGGACTCGAATAATTTTGTACGTACTTATAAGTTGATCAGAATAAACCTTTTCTCTATATCGACAGATTCGTATTTTTATTTGAACGATTTCTTTCTTCCTCTTTACGTTGGAATTTCCACGGATGTTTCTGATCTATGTATATTGATCTGGATCAGATAAATCAGTGTTGCAAGAATGGAAAACGCGTTTGAATGCATTTTTCATGAGAACGCCAACGTTCTCAAGAACGAGAACGGACAACTCGAGATTCTTGAAGAACTAGAATAAAGTATAAAACAAACGTGAATATTTCAAAAAAACGATAACGGGAACGAGAACACATATATTTTCTTACGTTCTTCGTTCTTCATTCTGCAGTTAACTTTTTTGTAATGTATTCGCCGCACTTTTGCCTGCCTGAAACCAATTTTTATTTTGTTGGGGTTGGGAGAGGGTACAATCAGTGTTGCAAGAACGCATCTTATTCTGTTCTTAAAGAACGCTTTCTCGTTCTGAAGAGTTCCAACTTCGTTCTTTTCAAAAGCGTTCCTTAACTTCCTTTGTTCAATGAGCGTTCCTGTTTGTTCTCCGCTCTTCGTTCTTTCCCTGAAGTTCACGTTCCCATTCCCGTTCCTACTTTTTTAAATCTTATTTTCTAAGTCATATTGCGAATTAAAACCTGACTATTACAGCCTTACGAACAACAGTTTATGGTGGAGGGAGGGGGTCAACAAAATTTGTTTTAGGGTAATATTTATTATTATTTTTTTCAACATTAAAAACATTTACTGCGCTCCGTATCTACCAAAATCGCTCCAATCCAGGCGATTCGCTTAGCTTGGTAGCGGATTGAATATGTATGAGTGGGAATGAACTTGTGTCAAAATCCAGGCATATCCCTATTCAAGGGTAGGGGGCTGAGATGTTGAAAAAGCAAAAATTGTCCCTTATTAAGCCAATTGACAAAGAATCAAAAGTTGTATATTATAACCAAATGAACCTTCTAAGTCAATTAGGAGCAAGAGATTTAAAAATTTCCCCTTTTTGACCCTAAAATAGACTGTTCCTCCCCTATCTCCCCACCAAAATGAGCTAGGAAGTTGAAATTTGGTATGTACATTTAATTGGGGCCCTAAATGTGTCTTTTGGGAATTTCAACTTTTTACCTCTATTACATCCTCTGACAACCCCCAAAAAATAAAAATTGGTTTTAGGCAGGCAAAATTGTGGCAAATATGTACATTACAAAAAAATTAACCCAAGAACAAAGACCATGAGAAAATTTATGCATCCTCGTTCCCGTTCTCGTCCTAATTTACTTGGGAAGTTAATTTTTGGTTATATTATACTTTTTATGATTCTTTGTAAATTGACTTGAAAAGGGACAATTTTTGCATTTTTGACATCTCAGCACCTCCTCCCAAAAATTGAAATATGCCTGAATTTTGACCCAAGTTCATTCCCACTCATATATATTTAATCCGCTGCCAAACTGAGCCGATCGACTGAATTGGAGCGATTTTGGTAGATACTGAGCAGAGTAAATGATTTTTATGTTCAAAATCAGTGTTGCAATCAGTGTTGCAAGAACGGAACGAGAACGAGAACGAAGAACGCGTTTGAATGCATTTTTCATGAGAACGCCAACGTTCTCAAGAATGAGAACGGATAACTTGAGATTCTTGAAGATAAACGAAAGAACAAAGGCGAATGTTTCAAAAGAACGAGCATGGGAACGAGAACGCATAAATTTTCTCATATTCTTCGTTTTTCAGTTAATTTTTGTTGAAATGTATTTGCAACAATTTTGCCAGCCCAACTCCAATTTTTATTTTTTGGGGGTTGTGAGAGGATGCAATAGAGCTAAAAATTTAGAATTCCCAAAAGACACATCTAGGGCCCCAACTAAATGTACATACCAAATTTCAACTTCCTAGCTCATTTTGGCGGGGAGATAAAGGAGGAACAGTTTTTTTTCAAGGTCAAAAAGGAGGAAAATCCTTATATCTTTCGTTCTAATTGACTTGAGAGATTGATTTTTTAGATATGTGATACAACTTTTGATTTATTGTCAATTGGCTTAAATAGAGGCAACTTTTGAATTTCTCACATCTCAGTACTCCCTCTCTACGTTTTAATGATCTTTTAGTACCCTAAAAAAGATTTTGTTGATATCCCTCCCCCCTTAATACGCTGTTGGTCGATGGACTGATAACATAGAAAATCAGGCTAAAAAGGGTGTAGGAACAGAAACGGGAACGAGAACGTCAGGGAAAGAACGAAGAATGGAGAACGAACAGGAACGCTCATTGAACGAAGTGAAGTTAATGAACGCTCTTGAAAAGAACGAAGTTTGAACTTTTCAGCACTAGAACCTGTTCTATAAAAACGGAGGAAGATGCGTTCTTGCAACACTGTCCAAAAGTAGTCAAAAGCAGTAATATTAAATGAAATCTTCCAATCTATACTTTACTTGACAATATAAATTATAATTGAAATAATAATTACAATTAACTACCTCATTTTAAATAATTCTTTGTCTCCTTAATAATGTAAGCAATGGAAAAGATTACCTAATCAAATGAACCGCGCTAGCCGAGCACCCAATGCCCCATTAATTTTTAACGTCAGGTTTACTAATGCCTTACACGCTGGGTATCCAACCTATCCAGGTATGTATGATCGATGGCAGTGCGTCACAGTGCGTAGGTTCTTTTTTTTTTTTTCGAAAACTTGATCCATAAAATTGTTACGACAAACGTAAAACAGAAAACTAAGAAATCGTTGTTTTCCAACAAGTGTAGATGAATGATGATAGGTTTTCGTCAATGAATCACGTTGTTTTCTCTGGATTATTTTTGATTTATCATTTAGCTCGTTAGTTGTACTTGTACAAAATCGACATTGTTTTAATTGCATATGTGAGTTAAGAAATTGTATCTTTTTCCAGGTCTTGTGAAAATTACGAAGTGTACTGTTAGTAAAAATAAAAAGTTCCAACGTAAGTACATTTTTACGTATTTCATTATACTGAAACATGAAGCGTAGCATTAATCGCACTGAATTGGATTTTAACCTTGACATCGATTTCACGTTTACACGTCGTATGCACTCGAATGCATAGGTTCTACTTTTGGTTTTGTTGAAAAAACTATAAGTATATCAGTAGCGGTTGTATATGTACGGATTACTCTTCTTAATGTTTATTTTTTGAGCGAGTTTTTATTGTGTATTGACGAACAGTGAGAAAAAACATGAACGAGATAAATTCCTAATCTAATAGTCCAATCTTAGTTAACGTAGGTGTACGTCGTAGGTATATAGATTTCTACATGGTAACGAACAGTACAGTGGTTGAAGTTGACTAATCAGTTGGATTGCGAAGTGTTACTGCTCGATGAGATGGTTATTATCGCTGATCCAACGTTATGTTTTTCAAGTACCTAAGCTTTCGACTTTGTTTTTGAACTTTGTCTTCATCTTGGCAGCAGTTCCGTACACCTTATTTAGGCATTTTTTAAATCAAAGTAATGTTAGTAGTGCTGTACTACATACTTGACTGATATCCTCAGTCATTCACTATACTGTACAGTTCTTCCGAATGAAATGAAGTTTTGAATGTCGCGAAATGATCATATTGTACTCCCCTAAATTAAAGTATCAGTGGTGACGTTGACAGTAGAATTGCCTTTGTTTGAAGTGATTTTGGTAAATTAAAAAATTATACTCATTCTGTCCATTTGTTTTGTTTTTCAGCGAATTGTTGTATGAGTCAAAAAACAGAAAAGCCAGTTCTATCAGGTCAGAGAATAAAGACCAGAAAACGAGGTAATCAAATTATACTGGCAACACTTTTTCACAATGATTTGTGTTATGATCTCATATTTGACCAGATCCTTTTTTCCAAGTTTTTTATTACGCATGTATAAATTTTGCTGTAGATGAAAAAGAGAAATATGATCCTGCTGGCTTCCGAGATTTCATTGTCGTTGGACTCAATGCTGCTGGACCTGACGTAGACGCTATTTGGAAATTTTTAGATTCTGCTGGCTCAAAAGTAGACTATCGTCGATACGGCGAAGCTCTTTTTGATATATTAATCGCGGGCGGATTACTCGGTAAGAAACGTGTCGATGGCGAAATATTTGTACATATTTAAACCACCTATTTCGGTTACTTCGTATTTGTTTCGCACATTTGTCCAACGCTGTGCTTTTTTTTTTCTTTTAAATTGGTTTGGCTGTTTCGGCCATTTACTCAGATAAACTAAATCCCGAGAATAATATTCATGATATCTGGAGTCTGATCTGGTGATGAATTACCTTTGTGATACTTTCACGGAGGTCCGCAAGATGAGCAGAAAGTTCATCATTACTGTGCGGAAATAAAATCCTTACATAGATCAGAATAGACTTCCTCGTGTTTCACAGAGAATTGAGTATGATTGCATGTTCTCCTATCTCAATTATGTATCGTCTCCGAGATGGTGTAGAAATGCGCGCATATCTTTTGGCGAGATTATTCCTAGAAACGCGCTACATAGCGGCTTTTAGGTTACGAAACTGCATAAATGAAACAAGAGTAATGGATTGTGAGCTCTTCCTCATTCGGAAATGTTGAAAATAACATTCGAAAAAACCAATCAGCTTGAAAATTGACCAAAATATCACCATATTCTCACTTCTTTGAAAATCTTGACGATTGAGTTGATCTATAGTAAAATAAAGAGTCCCTGGCGCACCATAACGAATATTTTATGTCACAACATGTTACCTTTTAGTGGCACTAAAATTTTAACGTGCTATAAAGGCGAGCGTATTCTTTGTATATCACTAATCGTCTGATGATTTCAGTGCCCGGTGGTTCAATTGCTCAAGATGGTGATAAATTATGCAAAACAAATTCTTGTATTTTCGAAGCCCCCGACGATATGACGTCGATGAAGAATTTCGAGCAGGTATTTCTATTTACAGGATTATTCGTACTTGAGTTTTGGTGTTGAAATTCAACCAATTGTACGACACCGACTCTCGTTTCTCATGTGTGGAAAAAAATCAACGTATTGAATGTTTCATTTTTTGATGCCTAGGTGTTCGTCAAGCTGATGAGACGCTATAAGTATTTGGAAAAGATGTTTTTCGAAGAAATGAAAAAAGTTTTGATATTTATCAAAGGATTTAATGAAGCCGAACGAACGAAATTAGCTCGTATGACAGCCCTTTGGATCGCTAATAATTCGGTTCAGCCGCAAGTGCTTTCGGTACTGTTGAATGTGAGTATATTTGCATTGTGTTGTATCCGCGATCGCGTGTTTCGCATTAACTAACTTTTTTTTCTTCATTTTAATGTTGCAGGAACATTTGGTGAAAGACGGATTAGCGTTAGAATTTTTGATCGAAGTTTTTGTGACGTGGAAGCAGGAAAAAGGATTGTCCAGTTTGATGACCGCGTTGAAAAAAGCTGGCTTAGAAAAAAGGTACAAATTTTAAAGTTTACCTGTTGGTGGGATTACGTAAGCGAACCTAAGTATGCTATGTGCGATGTGTGTCGTTGTTGAACGCAAACGTTTATATTATTTTTTTATTTTACGCTCAGCCTGATGGAATTTGTGCCGCCCAATAAGCGAAGTGAAGAGTATTTTAAATCGGTTTTCGAAGAAAAAGGATTGAACGAAATTGTCAAATTGCACCTGGCTCAAGTGAGTACCAGTACCTTTGTGACGGCGTGGCGTTTTTCAACTCCCTTGAATTTTGAACTAATTTTACATGACCACTGTGGGTGACAGGAAAGCCAAGGCGCCAAAAGGAGTTTAGAACGTCACCTGAGTTCAAAGTTAGCCGAAGAATATCCTGTCAAAGAAATAATTTTAGAAGTGCAAAAAATGGCTGCCAAAGCGAGCATTCCGGAACATGAAGTCGTCATATTGGTGAGTGAGATCGCCGGTTCGCTGTCGTATCATCTGTTGTCTTTACCACGCGTGATGATGGTCGCATGTAATGGTCATTCCAATGACGTTGAATATTTTAGGTTTGGTCTGTGGTCATGTCTCACGCCGAATGGAATAAAAAGGAAGAACTATTGACTGAACAAGCTTTGAAACATTTAAAACAGTACACCATGTTATTGGCAGCATTCACCACCACCGCGCGTTCCGAACTAGCTCTGATGCTCAAGGTTCAAGAATATTGTTACGAGAATATGAATTTCATGAAAGTCTTCCAAAAAATTATTTTATTATTTTATAAAAGTAAGACGATGCTTAGGCCAGACGCGTGTCGACTCCTAATTTCGTAGTCGTATCGAAGCGCGGTCGCGTTATTTATAATGTGTGTATTTTCAGCCGACATCATCTCCGAAGAAGTTATTTTGAAATGGTACAAAGAAGCGCATTCCAGCAAAGGTAAAATTATGTTCTTGCAGCAAATGAAATCCTTTATAGAATGGTTGCAAAGTGCCGAAGAAGGTAGGGCTAGGTCCGACGTTAGTTGTATTTACGCGCAATAATTATACATTAATGAACGTGTTTTTGTAGAGTCTGGTAGCGACGAAGACGAATAAACGAATTACATTTCTCGAGTCGACATTCATAATCGCTCCTTCCGCCACCCACAATGTTTATATACTACGTAAGTGAAACCCGATACATTACGCCGTAATGGTATAACGTCTGTCCTCGATTGCCCATGTTGCCCCTGCTGTGGTGGAGGTGTTCTGTTATCGAAGAAATCAAAACATCATTTTCCGTGGAAAGTTTCTGCCGGTTTCCAACATTCATTGTCCTACTGTCGAATATTCGGTTCATCGAATACTGGCCGAATTTCTGATCAAGGCCGTCAGTAGTATGTATTATACCTGATTCTGGGACACATTTTATTTCTTTGGATTTTTAACCGAATTAATCTTGTATTCATCTATTAAACGCCCAAATGAAAACAATTTCAGTATTTCAACCGAATTTACATCATTTTTATCTGTGAAAAATTCAACAAAGATTCAACGCCAATATTTCTATCTAAAACTGCTCTTACATGA
>FIZR01022732.1:0-34937 GCA_900060175.1 Ferrisia virgata
TTCCACTTCCCCAGTATCTATACTAACATGTTCATCTGTGTTTTGGTCAAACTCTGGGATTTGCCTGTAGAGGTTTGAGTAAAATTTAGCTGCTACCCAATTACTCGTTGAAATAAGTTGAACCGACGATGACGGGCAACACTACCCAAGTATTATTAGTGATTGATTTCCTTCTAAAAATATTTCTCAATCACCCAAAACCAACTCGTACCTATACCAACAACCATGAAGAAGACAGGATAGGGATTTCGCTCGCAATTAAATTATAAAGAAGATGGTACATGCGATGTCAGTCACGCTACGTGCTTTACAAAAAGTCTAAGCGCCACAGCTCAACAATCAACACACTACACTCTGCAATGGAGCATAACACACGACCTACGAATACCTCTCTTTACCTATAAAGTTTAGGCGTTCGTTCTGCACTACGTCTGTGCCTCTATATTCTCTAATGGAATAGAATTTATTAAATCGGTACCTCGTACCTAGCTACCGCGATGAATCGAAGCGTATCAACGGTGTCATACACATCGAATAGTTCACTGTCGAAAGTGAAAGTCATTGAATGAAGTCGTACACATAACCTTGGTTGATAAAAAATAATCGTGTAAACGGAATATACACGTTTTTATCGTTTAAATAACCCTATAAAATACATCTATACGTACATAAATATACTTGCGACATCAATTAAAATCCAATCTAGTGAGTGCATTACTCCACCAAAAATGAAAATATATATTAAAAAAAAAAAAAAACTAGTTCGATGATGGTCGTCAGCTGATTACTCGCATACGAATATAAACTCGCGTATATATTTATAAACAAATTAATTACGTAATACTGGCGTAATGCATGCTGTAAAAAGTCGATGTCCGCGTACAAACGAACATATATGTAGGTAGGGAGGTACTCTACCTACCTATCTACCTATATTAGCTCTCTTAGATACACTAGCTCTTAACCTCGTATTAGTTTAGAAATAAAAATGAAAAATTCTTCGTTAATTTTTCAACATTTTCATCGCCACGTCTTCCATCATTTTCGCGATACGTCAGCGTAAAATTAATAATTTCGCTCGTTAAAAAGCTAACAACAACAACAATACAAAAAATTCTTCGCAATGACAAGATCCTTCACCCGATTTTCAAACCTAACGATATCCAATTAAAAATAAAAATAACCCACTAAGCCTGTCTAAATACGTTTATATGTATGTAAAAAAAAAGTACGAATATGTGTGTATCTTGTAAGTTGTATCTTGACGTGAAAATATACTCGTACTAACCATTTAAGAGGACAAATTTATACAGTTATTCGGTGAGAAAAAAATATAAAAATAATACGAAAAACAAGATACACCTGTGTGTTGTGACCTCACACTCGTTTCGGGGAAATTCCTATTCGTATGGTAATGAGATTAATTTATCGACGATTCGATCATTTTCGTCTTGTACTCGAGATCGAATTTTTTTTTTTTTTTCCTTCTTTTTCATCAGTATTAACTAGTATAAGTAGATATTTTCTATTTATATTGAATTCTTTCCAATATTTTCTTCTGTATTATGGTATTTGTAGGTAACATATTTTTGTTTTAGTGTAAATAAAAATCCCACCAATTAGCCAGCAGCAGGCTTGATGGTTAAAGATATCAAAGTTCGCTGATAAGCGTGATTGGGTTTTCACGTTTGCACAGATCACATACCTACCTACCTACCTACCTACCTACCAATACCTACAAAGAGAACCTTATGTAAATTAGATTCATGATCAATTTGAGCAAGCTTCAACGTGCAGATTATTGCCATCCTTACTCAAAATAAAAGGCACAGCAGGAGTATTTGCTTGATCAAGGTTTGCAAGTCTAATTTCGGCTTGCCATGTTAATTTGAAGAATCTGTAGTTATAAAAATTGAATTTTTTTTTTCAAGGTTATTCACTTTTCTATCTTGTAACTGTTCCGCTACGTCCCATTGATTTATTCAACCTTTTTGAAGCCTCTTATCGAATTTTAGACATACACCACCATCTGTACGAGTTAAAAATTGAACCTACTCTACCCCCTTACTCCTGAGTCACCTGAGATTTGTTTTACTACTTCGATTGAACGTTGCCCGAATTTAATCCCACTGATTTTCACCTTTGACAAAATGCTAAAAGTAAAAACAGGCTAATGTATAATGTGATGGCGAAGACGTGAAGTTATTGGTTCCAAAACCGAAACCGAAACCGAAACAAAATATAATAATATTGAAGAGAATAGCTGAAACCCGCAGAAGGTCCATCTAGGACCCCCCTTCCACTAACCCACCCAATCTACATACAAATTTTACCCTCGTATCAATATTTTTGAAGAGCAGGTAATGGTAGGGACAAATTCAAGAAATGAAAAAAATTATCCAAAGAACTGCTTTTACAGACGGTTAAATAGAGGGGGGGGGGGGGGGGGGGGGGGGGGGGGGTGCGGTTGCAACAGAGCTGAAAATTCGTAATCCCAAAAAAACATTTCTAGAATCCCTACTAATTGTACCACCAAATTTAGAGAAGGAATATGCGTGGAACTAATTTTTTGTACAGTCAAAATGCTGTTTGGGGGGAAGAGACACTCATATCTCTGTTCCTAATTTATATGAGAGACTAATTTTTGAATATAATGTGTATTTTTTAATATTCTATAGATCGATTAAAGAACAGCCAACTTTTGTGCGATTTTTGACCGCCATCAAGCTCGTCCCCAAATTTGGGCATGACTTAATTTTGACTCAAAGGTCATGCTCACTTATGCATATCGAAATCCTGCATCTATGCAAATCTACAGTTCGATATTTAGCGATTTTGATCGATACTAAGCCAGCAGGTAAATCACTTTAATCTTTAGTTATGAGGGGAAGGGGAAGATGAGAAATGAAAATAAATATCTGACACGAGCAAAGGTAGTATTACTGATGAGATTTTACAATTATCCCTTCTCGCTTCCTATCAACTGCAAATCTAAATTCGATCAGGCCACAAATTACGTTTTCCGAAATTGATTGAAATACTGTTCCATTCCTATCCTCTAGCTCAACTTGGAAGAGAAATGTCGATGGAATAAAAATTCAAAAAACGGCAAAAACCACTCAAATATCGATTTTTTTTTCGAATTGTGGGGAATTGTAATCAAGTTAACAGTATCATAACTCGAATGGGTAAATTAAATAGTAGAAAACGTCCTACATAAAGTATGCAAAAAAAAAACAAAGAAAAAAAAGAACGCACGTAGTTGGGCATATGAATTGAATAATTCAGAAACCGGGGAATTATCACCATCCAATCGCACGTAACACCTGAAGATAAAAGTTGGAGTGAAAATTGTTAATTCAGCAAAACAATTAATAGAAAAATTACTATAAAACGTTCAAAGGAATTATCTGTCCCCTCTGAATCTAAGTACACACGTCGAATTCCAGTTTCTTGATTCAATTTGGAGAAAAGTAGGCAGCTGAGCAACCGACTCAAAAACTTGCAAAATAATCCAAGAAAACGCGTTCCCACTTCTTTTGAGAAGGTGCGATAACACAGAGAAGTTGAACCTCCCCCCACTCTCCAAGGAAAATCTAGGTTCTCAGCTCAATTTGGAGGCGAACTAGGCAAAAAACCAAATTGGTGAAAATTATTCAAAAAATCATTTTATCGGGGTTTTAGGTGCTGCAATGAGGCTAAGAGGTCAAAACCTTCAAAAAGCACAGCTGAGAGTCCAACTCAAAGTACCCAACCAAATTCAAGCCCCCTCGCCTTGATTCAGGAGAAAGAGACGGAAACAGAGAATTATTTGACAAAGCAATCCGAAAACCCACAAAAATCATTCAAAAAATACTTTTTTGGAGTTGTAAGCAGGTGAAATCAGACTAAAAATGCTGAAACTAAAAAAAGGCATTGGAATCTGGGACACCTGATAATTTTTTTTATTCTGGCTCATCCTTATTTGAGACTTTCTAAATTTCAGTCTCCGAGTGTGTAGTTTGGAGTTGAGTTGTGGGAGGAACCGTCTTTTTTCATCGTCAAAAAAGGAGGAAAACCTGCATATCTCCTCCCATAATTGAGCTTCTCTTCATCCACAACTCAAATTTTGGACGTACCAAATTTTTATTCGAGGTCAACATCACTCATATATCTCAGGAGAGGGGAAGGGGGAAGAATTAAATGAATATCTGACATCGCCAAAAATGATTTTAATATTCTTCAGAGACCAAAACGCGTGTTTTGGTGGAATTCAACCCCCCCTCCCTCTTCTACTCGACCGAATCTCATTCAATGTAGGTCGACAGTCAGCAATAACCCGGATTTCTTTTACAAAATGACAATGAAAATGATCTGCATAAAATCCACCCATTTCGATTGATTTGACTGAATTTTTAGCTTGATTTTTCACATCTTATTGCCAATGAAAACGATGCTATTACAGTCTATCGACCAACAGCGTTGGGAGGGGGGTCGGGAATACCTACAAAATCCGTTTTGTGGTGTTAGAAGACCACTAAGACATTTTGTGGCCATGTCAGATAATTTTTTTCTGCCGAAAATTAAAATCATTTACTCAGCTCGATACAGACCAAAATCGCTTCAATTTGGTAAATCCGCTCAGTTTGGCGGCGGATTAGATATATTTGAGTGGGGATGAACTTGGGTCAAAATTCAGTTACGCCTCATTTCGGGGGACGGGGGTGCTGAGAAACCAAAAACATAAAAATTGTTCCTTTTTAAATCAATCGATACAGAATCCAAAGTTGTACAACATATCCAAAAATCAACCTGTTTGGTCAATTAGGAAAGGAGATATGAGGGTTTTCCTCCTTGTTGACCTTGAAAAAGAGCGGTTCCTCCCTTACCCTCCCACCAAAATGAGTTACGAAGTTGAAATTTTGTATGTACATTCAGTAGGGGCCTTGGATGTGACTTTTGGGGGTCCCGACTTTCAGCTTCATTTCACCCCCTCAAAGCAACGAAGGCCAGGTTTTCCATTTTTTGAGTTTTTTGAGTTTATTCCTCGCATAATCCTCCTCCAAATAGAGCTGGAAAGCTGAAATTTGCTATGTACATTTACTAGGGACCGTAGATGTGCCTTTTTGCCGGTGTCGACTTTTCATCCCCATTACACCCCCCACAGCCCCGAATATGTGTTTTTTGGTTATTTTTTCTCGTTACTTGCATTTGTTCCTCGCATGACTCCCCTCCAAATTAAGCCAGAAACTTGAAATTAGGTATGCACATTTTGTAGGGGTCCTAGATGTGCTTATTGAGGGTCTCGACTTTTCAGGCTTCTATTTCACCCCCTCACAGTCCCAAGTATGTGATTTTTTGGTTATTTTTTTCTTATTTTTTGAATTTGTTCCTCGTATGATTCCCCACCAGGAAGCTGAAATTAGGCATGTACATTTAATGAGGATCGTAGATGTGTCTTTTGGGTGTCTCCACTTTTCAGCTACATTTCACCCCCGCACAGCCACAAATGTGTAGTTTTTTGGTCGTTTTTTCTTATTTTTCGAGTTTGTTCCTCGCACAAAGTCCCCTCCAAATTGAGCTAGAAACTTGAAATTGGGTATGTACATTGAGTAGGGACCATAGTTGTGCCTTTGAAGGGGGGGGGGGTTGACAGCGCGGATTAGAAAAATGCAATGCTTTTTATGAACTATTATGATTTTAATGTATCACGAAAATCAGACAGAAAAATTTTTTTTCATAGATTACACTATCGTTCAGTCCAGCAAATTTTTATATTTTACAATTATTCTAATTTCCTCGAAATGACTGGGCTGATTTCTCTTTGTTTTTTCAACTTTTTTATGCAGTGGATAATGGGCGAGGGAAGAGGTAGTTTCTTTTCGTTGTCGATCAGTTCTCATAAAATCAATTTGAGGACAACTTCCCCTCCTAACCACCGCATCGTCAACCTTACTTTTTTCCAAGCAAACAAGCTGCCCCCAAGATGATAATCTTCTCTTGTTTCTTTCACACTTTTCCGAATGCCTTCGAACATTTGCGACAATAATTAGTCAACATGCTCATCGACTCATCGATCATCGTCACCAACTCGACACGGTATTTGGTTGGATAAACGTTCGATTGATAAAATCTGCGTCCACATTCCCCATTACGCAGCGACGATCAACGTCACTGGAAAAAATCGCAGAACCGTTACAAAGATTCGATGACGTATCACCAAAAACACCAGACATTCGACGCTTACTGTTCGGCGCTCGTGCAGCGTATAATGGCGTACTTAATTGGATTAGAAAAACGAAACGAAAACGAGGGCGGGCGGGACGGCCGGCAGGGCAGGGCAGGGCAGGAAAACAGATAAGATAAATGCAATTTTAAACGGGTCGACGAAGACGAAGTGATAATAATTATCGTACAGAGACCGTGTCCAGCGCAATACAAAATGTTGCCGAAAGGCCATAGAAAGGGTACCAGATAACAGAGACGAAAGAGGAGGGGGTGTACACACAATCGAACCGGCGGAGGGAGATTGCGATTGCAGGAAGCTTTGGTACCGTCAGGTTAAAAGACGACCTTGGTCATCTTAGCATCGGAGCCCGCAGCTATTGGAATTGTTGTACGGTGCGACGATATCAAATCGTATTTTGGCGTTTAACGAAACCGTTCGAGATCGCAGGACGGTTCGCCAATTTTATCGAATAGTCTTAATTAACATTTTCGAGTCGATTGTGGGTGTGCGTGTGCGTGTGTGTGTGTGTGAGTGTTGGTGGTCAGTATTAGCGCCGCCGCCGCCGCCAACTGCCGCGTATATTATTTTTCTCCAACGTGTTCGCTCGCCGGCGAGCAGTATATTTTGTTTGCGGTTATCCTTCTGAAGAGACCTGCGATCTTGATCAAGGTAAGAGTTATTTTTCTATCGGTTTTGGTATAGGGCCACCTCTAACTTACATAGTTGTACCAACGTAAGTACTTCCTGATTGATAATACGAATTTTAGCTCATTACTAATATTTAACGTAATTATAATCATTTTTTTTTTTTTTTTTTTTTTTTTTTCGTAAGTTATTAAGTGATAGGCATATATTTCCCATGTTATTTCGGAGTTTGAGTTTTTTTTTCTCTATCAGCTATTTTTAGATACACCTAATTAGGCTCAGGTAGCTGTTAGCCAGGAGCTAATTATTTAGAAAAAAAAAAAAAATTAATCAACTTCGAATTGAAATTTGTGAAATTTTTGAATGTAAAATTGCCATATTATTTACAGAAGATTGGAAAAAAAAAATGTGATGATAATTTGAATATTCGATTGCCTACCGAATAGCATACAGCAATTTAAATTATCTTTTCCAAAAATACGAGCGACGTTACATTAAAAAATTATTTGAATAGTGACCTTAACTAATTATCTTATATTCCAAGTCGTGTCGTATGACCCGAAAAAATTGATTAAATGAACATGTGAAACATTTCGAAAAGTCAAAGTATTAATTAGGTAGGTACCTACGAATTAAAAAAATTACGTCTAAATTACAAGATACAGAATTTCTACAAAAAAAAAAAAAAAGTGCGAATATAATTCATTCTTTCCACCCCTCCCTCTCCGCCGGGAAACTAGACAAACAAAAATCGACTATATTTATCCGAAATTTTGAGCGTATTATTTTAGTTATTGGCGAAGAAAAAATTCACAACAATAAAATAAATATGTAGATTACGACAAAGAAACACTAAAATGAGCTATAAAAACGAAAATATACGAATTTGTTTGCTTTCTAAAGCGTACAGCTTCAATTAAGGCGAGGGAGAAAGGAGGAGAAAAGTATAAAAAATTGCACTGATGAAAATTTTGCCAAACTATTTATTGGCTAATATTTTAAAAATTCGTGAGAATGTCACGTTCATCTAAAATTTAATATAATGAACGTGCCGAAAGAATTGGACGGTGAATTCAAAAACATTGGACAGATATGATAATTTGGTGAGCAGGGAGAGGGGGAGGGGGAAGAAACAAACCTCATCACTTCACAAAACACTTTACATCGATGTGAAGTCTCCGAAAAATCAACCGAAAAAAATCAATATAACTATTTTCAAACTTTTTTTTTGTATCAGAAATATTTTTTATGAAATTTCCTTCTTCTAACACTCCCTTCCTCCCCTCCCCCTGCCTCGTCTTAATTTCCTAATGTTCATTTGTACCATTTTTATGACTGTTCTTCAGCACTGGAAAAGTTCAAAAATTCCTAAAATCTACGAAACGTCCCGAAATCGCTTTCAATCGATGGGGGGGGGGGTCGAAAGTAGGGTATGTACCAAATTTCAGCTTTTTTCGTTGATTAGATCAAATTTTCACGATTTACAGGATGATGAGATAATTTTGAAATTTGAAAAATTCGCCAAAATTCGAGAAATGTACTTCCAGACTAAAAATTTTGGCAATAGTGTTCTTTTAATATGTATTTTCAATTTAGTCATATATTGACTCGAAATTTTGCTTGAAGTTGGGATACTTTTTTTGTTAGTTATAAAAAGGTAGTGAAAAGCGTATGGATGAATCTTTCATTTATGATTCTTCGTTTTTTTAAGGTATAAATAGCCAGTAAAATTTTCCAGTAATTTTTTTATAATATTCCTTCTTAATTTTACTCTTGAAAGTTTAAGATTTTTAAATGGATCAGTATTTAAATACTTCGTCACTGGAAGGAGGGCCTAATCGCCTACAAAGACAAACTCTTACCTCATTGAAAAACTTTTTTACTAGTTGGCCAGCTTTTCTAGCAATTTGAACATTCAATTTTAACGTTAAGAATTATTCAAAATTTTATAGGGGTAAAAAATCGCCAATTTCGTATTGAAAATTAAGTATCAATTTTTGGCGATTCTTAATTCAGAGTTAAAAATATAAATTTGAAATTTTCATTCTCGAAATAATTTTTTTTACTTCTCCCAATTTCCTAATTATTAGGTACTCCCAAAAATAGGCGGAATATGGAGGTTTGGTCTCAGATGGGGGGGGGGGAGGCTAAGCTCTCAGCATGAAAAAGCAAAATATTAGAAAAGAAATGTTTATATATCAGAAAGCTAAAGTTGTATTTCTTTCAAAGAAGAGGATGGGGGTGGGGAGGTTGGAATCTTAATTTTTGTTACCGTTGGAAGTAGGCAGCATGTACGTATTAATGTTCGAGTAAAGGGAGGGCGAATTTTTTTTCAAACATAATTCCAAGTGAAAAAGAGGTATATTTGTCGAAATTTCAACACCAATTTTGTGGATTTTACAAGGGAAAAACAAGATTTGTAGCAGAATCATTTCTAAATTACACTAAAATTTCAATATTCCCATCAGCTTTCAAGATGTTTTGACATTTTCTTGAAATTTTCACAGATTTCAAAACATTTCTAGTCATTTGTATGAAATTTAGCATACACATAAAAATTCTCCGGACGAAGGGGAGGAAGGTCTAATTCAACATCAGGACGGGCTTAACCCCTTCTCCCCCCAGCCTCTCTTAAATCCGCCTACGCTCTCGAAAGAATAATACAATATGTTTGGAATCTATAAGATGCTTTTCGTTAAAATAACCAGTGGTCTCATTTTCCTTCACTTTTATCAGGGTTGCCAAAATATTGAAAATAGTACGTATAGCTACTTAAAAAAATATATATATATATATATACACTAACCAGGCTGTTTCAATTCATTGGGAATGATACAACGTACGAAGTGAGGTTGAGTGCTTCTCAATGTGGTCATCAAGTTGTTCAGTTGTTCCTATAACAAAATATGAAATATTAATATCAGATTTTTTAGACCCGAAGAATCGGCGTATGAGTTGCTCAAACATGAGAAATAAAAAAATCAACGATTTACAAATATTATGGTAATTTTTTATTACAGCAAATGAATTCACGAATGTATTTGAAAATTGTTGTTAAAATGATTATTTACTTGAAGCATTTTACATTGGTGATAAATATAGCGTACTTTGGGTGAATATACGATTTATATAAAAATCAAAGTTGTTGGATTATAAATAGCAAACAGTTAACGTTTTAGAAAAATATTCAACCAATCAATATTATATATAATAAGATGATGGATGAACACGGTTATAAGATTAATAATATTCGCCAAAGGACTAAAAACATGTATATATATTAATAAAGCGAAAAAATCGTCTATAGGAAAATTAGGTACAGCAGATTGTTTGATAGATTCGTCTGAATAATCGATCACATTAGAATGGGTGTAATAGGTGTGTATGTATTTTAGTATAGGTAGATAGGTAGATGTATTCCACGTATAGAAAATTTATCGGTAAATTCTCGTAACCCCATCGTAAATGGATGGATTTATGGAATAAATAGGGAATAAAAATTGGCAACTTTATACTTTTCGATTTTTGTTTGTTTGTTTGTTTTTTGTCTATAATAATCCCAGATCTTGATAATGATAAGGATGGAAAAAATTCCACCCTCGTCTCGTTCGTATTACGAAACCATAATTCGCAGGTATAAAGTCGCCATTATTTATAATATTTTATATCATGCCATGGCACCGGTTACAATAAAATATTTTCTTTCATTTTTACGATGAATTTGTATTTCAAAATCGATTACATGTATCGATGCTTGTTTAATATACTCGCATAGGGTATGGTTAACTTCCGCATAATGAAATGTAATACTACAGGCCAGCCTTTATATTGGCATCGAATCGTACGTACTTACCAATAGTATTACATTTTGTTAACGGATTTGGAAATATACTAAACAAGCACATCGATTTCGAATAACACCTGACGGTAATAATCAGGTTGATATTGGTATAATATTTTTTTTTTTATATGCTTAGGTAACCAATTTTAAAACCCTTTTGTACCTTATATGATGAAGAAACAGTAGCGAAACCACCACCTTTTTTACCTCGGCCACCTCCTGTATTTATCGTAACAAAATGGTAAAAAAAAATTTCCATCATTAGTAACCTTTTTCTTTTCATTTTCATCTGGTTAGTTTGATAATTAAATAAAATATGTAGATCTAATACGTAGGATATATTGAGAGCTGTCTCTCTCCCTCTCTCTATGTGATAGATACACGCTGATTAAGGACAAAGGTGAAAGAATTTTTGGATACATTTGTAGGAATTTTTGTTTTCGAGTTATTTTGTTATATAATTTAGCTATAATAATGCGAATTGGTAGTGTAAAATATGCAGCATTTTTAGCCTCTCAAAAATCATACGAGATCACACTATAGAAGGGATCTTTACCCTGTATAATGTGGACACGGTTAAGAATGATGAACCTTTGGTACGTTTACCACCTGCGTAAATTTTAAAATTAACATGAGTTAGACAACATTGAAATATCTAGTTTATATATGTATTTTTATCACATCAAAAAAAAAAAGAAAAAAAGAAAAGTGAATCAAGATGTCACCGCAGAGTGATAAGAAACGGGCTGAATTTAAAGAAAAAAAAAATCCGTAGGATGTAGGAAATTTCACCTATTATCGAATATTAAATTCATCATTACCTATATAAATATATTCGTAATTGAATATAAAATATTAAAAAAATTCCAATTATATGTAATTAAAAAAGAAAAAAAAAAAAGTAAAAATAATAACATCGTCGTGTACGAGTAACACGAGGTATTTTCTAATCGATTACTCTTTATCTCGAACAAATTAAAAGTATGTGAGAGGTATGAAGAAAATAAAAAAAAATTGAAAAATACAAACATTACCTTTGGCATCAGCAGCACCACCAGATTGACCTGGATGGTCGGCGAAGATTTCGATTAAGAGTTTATTGGTACCCTTTTTGAATTGATCGACGACACTGTCGTTCAATGGATCTTTGTTCTTTTCTAACCATCCGCTAATGTTGTACGATACCTAACAAGAAAAAAAATTAAATTAGTTCAAAATTCAGAAGATCTTTTGTAGGCCTATCTATGGTATACGAGCACAAGGTATACTTACAACACCGGCGTAGTGACTGATAGCGAAGTGGGCAGCTGGTACACCTGGTTTGGGTGGTTTGGGTTTCTGGAAGTTGGGTGATTTGCCCAAGTGGTTGTTCATCAATTTTTCTTCGAATGTTTTGTCGGTAGCTTTAGGGAACATAGATTCTTCTTCAAGGATGGACAAGATACCCATAGGCTGTTTGGATAATAATTACATTACGTTAGAATATAGAAATGTTGAATCAAGTATTCGATTTTTTTTTCTTACTATAAATTTTCAAGTAGAGATTTTTTCATATTTGAAAATTCATTTATTTTTTCTCAATATTTAGCTACGAAGAGATTGAAAACGAACATTCGAGTGTGTTGATTCATTGATATAGCTTTGACTTTAGAAATTTATCATGACTTGTTTTAATCATGTTTGTAGTAAAAAGATAAAAGGGCAGGGGTGTCAAAAACTGAAGTGTAAGTGTTGTTAGCATAATTTCTACGTAGAATACGAAATATCATTTGGTATCTGATCGAATAGCAGATATATTGAAATGATGTCATTCTATCAGTATGCAACTAAAATTATAGTATTGGACCTTCTCGCTCCCCAAAGAGTCAGTTTTTTAAAAATATTTTTGATCAAATACATCGGTGTGAAATGTATTATATTTTATGAGAATAAATTATCTAGACACATTTTATCGAATGTTCGTTAAATCTCATGAATAAGATAACTTTCAGTATGAATGTGAGTTTAATTATGTTAGTTGATGATCTATTGGCATTTAATAACAGCTTCAAGCATTTACTTACCTTGCTACAAATGTTTTCCTTTCATTACTTGATACCTAGATTGTGGGTGTTTTTACTTTGAAAAAAAAAAAAAAACAGCCTCAACTCCCAGAAAGCCTGTCAAGGGTCTCTACAGATGAAACATTTCTAATTTCAATTTCTTAGCCCAATTAGGAGGAGAGTTATGCGAGGACAGAACTCGAAAAATTAGAAAAATCGACCAAAAAACCACATATTTATTGCTGTGAGGGGCTAAAATGGAGCTGAAAAGTTGAGACTCCTAAAAAGCATATCTAGTACCCTTACTAAATTTACATACCTAATTTCAAGTTACTAGCTCAATTTGGAGGGGAATTGGGTGAGGAACAAACTCAAAAAACTCAAGAAATGAGAAAAACCATATCAAAAACCCACTTTTTAGAGCTGTGAGGGGGTGCACTCGAGCTAAAAAGATAGAACCCACAAAAGGCACATTTAGAGCCCCAATTGATGTATATACCAAATTTTAACTTCCTAGTTCAATTTGGAGGGGAGATAGAAGAGGAACAGTCCTTTTTTCAGGGTCAAAAAGAGGAAAAATCCCAATATCTTCCCACCTAATTGACTTAGGAAGTTGATTTTTGGATATGTTATACAACTTTTGATTTTCTATGAATTAGCTTAAAAATGGGCAATTTTTGCGTTTTGGACACCTCAGCACCCCCTCCCACAAATTTGGGCATAACTGAATTTTGACTCAAGTTCATCTCCAGTCATATATATCTAATACGATCTCAAACTGAGCCGATTGACCAAATTGGGGCAATTTTGTACGGTATCGAGCAGAGTAAATGACTTTAATGTTCGAGGAAAAAAATTTAAATATCTGACACGGTTAAAAATCGTCTTAATGGTCTTCTAGGACCCCAAAATGGATTTTGTCGATCTCCCCCCCCCCTCCTCCTGGTTCTTATTGACAATATGACGTAGAGAATCAGGCTAATAATCAATGTAAACATATGAAATGGACTGAAACAATATTTAGTTGAAAAATGTTTCTGAAATTATCTCAAAATTCAACACCTATCTAAGTGGAATTGATGCAATTTGAAAGAAAATCAAGTATTATGATTTCATTGTTTTGTCTTCTTCGATTAAAAAAAGTGGAAGAAATACTTTAAATTCTTTTTAGCGTAAAAAAATTAAGTATCTAGAGTGCAAATTTGTTTTGTTTTATTTTATTTTTCTTAATTGATCAAATAACCCCCCTTTTTTTTTCATTTAATTCTAGAATCACAACTTGAAGAATTGAAAGGGTATTTCTGAATAAGAATAAAAGAAATGCCCCTGTGTCCAGATTGTCAAAATCCTCCTAAAACATCATTAGGTACCTCTAAAAAAAAATTTAATACCATGAAAATTTTCTCAACTTCGACTTCACTCCACTCACTTAGAATATCAAAAAAATTCACCTTTATGGGAAAAAATTAAATATTCACCGGTACTGCAGCAAAAATTATGGTTTTAATTGAAATGTTGAGGGTAAAGATTGGGTCTAACGGTATAAATTTTTTCAAAAATTTTCACCCCTTATGAGGGGTGAAATTGACAAAAGAAAACTTTGAATTCGTGCAGGTGTGGACCTCATGGGTAGGTGAGTACGTGGAATTTTTTTCGCCAAAATATATTATATTCAAGTGGCGGGGGGGGGCAGACCATTTTCAAAAATTCAAAAAATTGTTTCGTGAGAATAATATGTCAACCCACGAGTACTGTTGTGATTCTAGGATCCATTGGGTACGTCCCCGTGGGTACTTTGGAATGTGATAAAATTACGACTTTTGCGTGTACGTATACAATACCTTTTCAATAAGATCTATACACATTTGTAAATCCATTCCGAAATCGATAAAAGTCCACTCGATTCCTTCTCTTTGATATTCTTCTTGTTCTAAAACGAACATATGATGATTGAAGAACTGTTGCAGCTTTTCGTTGGTAAAATTGATGCACAACTGTTCAAAGCCGTTTAACTGTCGATACAACAGACAGTTTACAGTGAAAATGACACAAACAACACGTGCACCATCTCGCCGCCTGTATGTCTTGTATTACAGCGCGAAGATGGCTTCGACACAACAAAAATAAAAAATAAAAACAAAAAAAAAAAAAGAAGAGTCTAAAAAAAAAAAAAAAAAAAAAAAAAAAAAAAAAAAAAGAAGACTCTAAAAAAAAAAAATATGCAACGCATGAAATAAAAACTATGTATAAGATGATGCAGATATTTGGGTATTCCGTATGCGGGTATAGATACGTATAATGGGTGAAAAAATTGCAACATTGTTAAAATAAGCATGCGAGACGACATCTGTTTCTAGATTTTTTATAGTCGATCGTCGCATCTAAAGCGTAACTCCACCAACTCATCCTGGCTTTCTCATCAGCCTAAAAGGGTACCTTCTCAATTAATTCGATACAAGCGGCTAAGTCCATTCCGAAATCAATAAATGCCCATTCAATTCCTTCTCTAGTGTATTCTTCTTGTTCGAGTACGAACATGTGGTGGTTGAAGAATTGTTGCAATTTTTCATTTGTGAAGTTGATACACAATTGTTCAAATCCGTTGTACTGTTAGTGTATAAATAGGTCTATTATTATTACAGGATATAGGAATAGGTTATAAAACCGGATAAGGTGCATAGATACACTATTTCCTACAGAGACTACTACTACTACAAAAGAAATAAAATCAAAGGGATATGGTAAAGGCGCAAGGGATAAGGGTTTTGGTTTTCAAAATGGTATTCTCAAACGCATGCGAATTTTCTCGGCTACGTCACGTTGTCGTGTGATACCTTTTCAATAAGTTCGATACAAGCTAATAAATCCATTCCGAAATCAATGAAAGCCCAATTAATACCCTCTTTCTTGTATTCTTCTTGTTCCAGTACGAACATGTGATGGTTAAAGAATTGTTGTAATTTTTCATTAGTAAAGTTGATACAAAGTTGTTCGAAACCGTTGAACTGTTTTGTAATGTATAAATTATTAACCAAATTATTTAGGTACATTATTAATTATTTAAAGAACGAAATTTTACGATTTTTTTAGCCTTACATGTATGTTGAAATAAGAGAAAATCAACTATCGGGACTTGTTGATTATAGAAAAATATTTAAAATAATTATTAATTATTCTAACGTAGTAGAACTAATAAAAATGATAATTATAAAACTTACGTCGAAAATTTCGAAACCAGCAATATCCAGTACACCAATGAAAGATTGACGTTTTTGTTTCGTGTCCAAAGTTTCGTTACATTTCTTTACTAAGAATTTGAATAGCCTGTCAAACATAGCCTTTGACATGGCACCAACCGAGTAAGATACCTGCAGAAGATCGTATTATCATTTTAGACTCATATCCAAGTGACAATTGTTCACGCATGTGTTCGGAAAATTCGCTAAGCTAGAATACAAATCATACTTGATCTTTGTTTCTTCCTTGGGTTACGAATTCATTACCGACTTTGATTCTGGGTTTCAACAAGTTCTTGTAGAGATCATCGGTTTCAATACCTAACAATTTGGCTACTTTGGCACCTTCCTGTGAACCGGAATATATTTAAATGTTTGAATTCTTACACTTACCTAGTCAAATATATACTTAGATCGAAAAAAATGTATTTCCAATCACCTCAGTTCCATCAGCTTCAGCTTGTTCTTCACGACCACGTTGCTTGAATTTCATACAACCCATGTGCATTACGGCGGCAGTGATCTTGTAAATGTCGTTCTTTTCTTCTTGAGTGAAACCCAAGACGTCAAAGGCTTGCTATTGAGACAAAGTAAAATCATGTTAGTACATGTTATCGAGAAATTATCTTAATGAGAATTCATTTATAAGGGAAAAAATCACGATATGTGGATTATCAATATTGGGCAACTTGATCGTGGTCAAGTTTTTCAATATGCAGCGAGACTTACGTCGGTTAATGTGAATTCTTCGGCATCATCGACACCAGGAATGGTGATTTTTCCTTGAGCTACATTGTTATATTCGTAAATATCGTTCCCAAGCATACACATAGCTAAAGCATTTAATTAAAGAAGCATTAGGAATTATGCGTTAGGTGGCCTCTTTATTCTTTACAATTTAAGCTATTAATGATAACGTATTTGTTTGTGCATTAATCTATTTCTTATGAAAAGCGTTGTAATTTTTGCTTCTTTAATAATATGTCATTAAAATAGGTAAAAAAAAAAACTACCGAGGAAAGCTGAAATATTTTTTTTAGTCCTTAAGTTTTTATTTTGAATGGATAGGTATAAAAAATAATTCAGTATATGTTCTGGAACTTTCAATTCTTTCTCAATTTCTACCATGTTCATTCACTTCAACAGTATCCGTGGCTTTAGTTGGCTTTATTCATTAGCAACTAAAAATACTAAAATACACAACTTGGCTTCAGATAATCATTCACGTCGTGATTGTCATGAATTAGGATGCATGTTGTGAAAAGTTAAAAAATTAGTAAGATATTTATTGGAATTTTGTATCTGTTACCGATCAGATCCGAATTGTGGAGAAATATAAACTTCTTAGGTCAAACTAGATCACCCTACTGCCCTTGGGATGTTCTAAGACAAAGTAGTTTCATCTGGGCCAAACTAGAACTTTTGAGGCCTGTAGGGTGCTCTAGATTTGCTAGAGAATATTTTGGGAATAACTTGCATCCTAACAAAATATGCTCAGACTGATTTGTCTCACGGATATTTTAGGAAAAACTTATACATCTGATGAGGAATAAGACAAACTGGTTTCATCTAATAAAGGTATAGCCTAGAAAACTGGTTTTTCCAGCAATATCTCCACTAGGTTAAACCAGTTTATCTTATTTCTCAACAGATGTATTAGGTTTTCCTGAAATATCCGCAGGCCAAACCAGTTTAAACAAATTTTGTTAGGATAAACTGTTTGGTTGTTCCTAAAATATTTTCCAGCAAAACTAGACCATCCAAAGGGCTGTAGGGTTTATCTAGTTTGATCTAGGAAATTCGCGTTTATTTGGAATTTAGGTTTGACCGGTGACGTATTCACCTTCAAAAGGATAATTTTTGTGTGGAAAATTTTAACGCAAATTTCACAATGAGTTAGATTATTAATTCTGTTATCTACAATTTTATGTTCAGTTACATAAACATGCTGGTAGAAGCCAAATGAGGAATAAAAGAAAAAACGAAGAACAAAAAAACAACTGCGAAAATAGTTTTAGAACAGTTGGAGAATTTTATAGAATTCAAAAATACAGAAATTGGATATTTTCTTAATTTTGACCTCGAAATCCTGCTTATAACACTGTTTTTACTAATCCCTTCCTCCCTCTTCTCTCAATTATACTGCTTTTCCCGTAAAAATACAACTCATGTAACATCTATGTTAATAGATTTGTATATTTCACAGCTCGCAGGAAAAATTTACTTACTAGAATAATAGTGTTCCTGCAATATTCGATATAATATAGGCAAATTTATTAACACGGGTGTATTTTAAGTTGCGGTGCTTATGGTTAACTGAATATTAAAGCAACCCAAATAACACATATGTCAGTATATTTGACTATTTTGAAGTTCGTAGGAGCAAAATAACCCTAGATTGTAAATTAGTGATCAGTGTATTTTCTAAGCATTTAATTTTGGCAAATGTGTTGAAAATGACGAATTTGAATTACAGCGCGAATAAATGAATGAAAATTAAAAATTAAAAACAACGGCTAAATCAACTGAAATTTTGAGAATTAATTCATCGTTACGCTGATTTATTGAACTTTTAATATATTCATAGAACCTTACAACTATGAAAACCAATATATATATATATATATATATATATATATATAAAAAAACATACACGTGTTATATTTACGACATTTAAAAAACCAATTTCTTTTAGTTTCAAGCTTCGCCCTAACCAAAAATTCCAGCAAACTTCGATTTCAATATTTTTTCAATGATACTTCAATGATCAAAAAATCGACGCGTAAAAGTTCAAAAACAATTTAGACTTACATCTGTAACCATTAATCCTTCTGAATCGTTCACGCCAGGTATTCTGGTTTTTCCCTGACTAATGGAAGGATAATCGCTGACTCTATTACTCAAAAGTGTCATCTCTACGAAATATAATACAGATGTAAAGTTAAAAAAAAAAGCTCTGCCGTTATAAATGAAAAAGTAATTGAGATTTCCCATTTCCGTATAAACTTTTCTCACCGCCCAAAACAAAATAAAAAAGAAATTGCACCGTAAAACAAAATCTATCAAAATACAAAAAAAAAATTTCCATTATATGCATTTAGTACAAAATGCAAAAAAAAAACTTTCCATCCCGTGTAAAAAAAAATTGTCGGGTCTCGAGTTAAAACAACAACAACAACAACAACAACAAAAACACACAGTTTTGTGAAAATATAGAAGGCCTATGCTGATCGGCGGAATTCGACGAATTTCTCGTTTTGAACACGATCAAAATGAAAGTGCCAAAAAGTATAAAGCGCGGAATCAGTTACAGTGTAAACGTTGGCAATATGTCAAGATTACAGCATTGCTGGCTTTTTCTATTTTAAACGTTCGCGCTCGATTTTTAGGACAGCCAGACGTTTAAAAGATGAAACAGTATATCGATGCTGGAGAATAAACGCAAATAATTTTAATAGCCGAGTCGAGTTTAAAATACATAACGTGTGTTGTACACAGCGCTGATGTGATAAGGTGGTATTTTCTAAGCAGTAAGTAAGCGTGTTTACAATACGAAAAAATTAAACCCCTCCAAAAAGAGTCAACAGAATTTAAATCACTGCAACAAAAACTTACGTCCGTAATTCTAAATTCTTCTCCGTCATCTACATTGGGAATTGTGGTTTTTCCTTGACTTACGAAATTATAATCATGAACGTTATTCGATAATAAACACATGTCTGCAAAATGTTAAAATGTAACAAGAAAAAGTTAGTATGATAGAATTCGCTCGGTCGAAGGAGCGAACCTATAGAAAATGGGAAACAAAAAATAACTACGTGATGTTTCAAAATGCAAAATGCAAAATAAAATCTATCATGGGAAAAATCAAAAAACTCAAAATTCAAAATAAAAATCTCCATACAAGGTGCAAAGGGCAAACCTATGTAACAAAAGTATTTACATATAGGTATATAGGTAGGTATTTCGTTCAAGTCTGTCGTGCATGCAAACTTGTCTTTTCTTATAAATTCATGTTTCATTCACTCGGTACTAATCGAGTGATTGTATAGCTATAAAACTATATAATGGATTCTACGAATGAGATGATCTCAACTGATATGTATATGATGGATGTTGATGTAGTATAGATCCACGTATACATTATGAGGTTGTGTTAATGTGTGGGTTCTAATGTCTAATATGAATATGATTCAATTCAAATTGTATGTACAGTATGAAAAAAAAAAAAAATAATAAGAAGGAAACGTCAATGGTTCCTAACACGCGTATACTATATTGAAGCAAAATCACACTCATCTATCTCTTTCATCATCTACGAAGCGCCAAGAAAATAAAAAGTTTTCTACGCTTTCTTCATTCTTTAAAAAAAAAACCAAGCCTTACATCGGTAATACTAAATTCCTCTCCATCATCTACATTAGGGATTGTAGTTTTTCCTTGAGCAATGTAATGGTAATCGTGTATATTATCAGTGAGCATACACATGTCTATATCGAAGATAATAACGTACAATTAATTTCAACATTGTTTGGTAAACTTTTCGATTTCGTATTACAAAAAAATATAAAAAAAATTGAAAGAAATAATAACGTAGTTTTTGTACGATTAAACTGATTGGTTTAGCAGAATGGACAATATTCAAGTTTACGTACCTTTTACGCCTGGAACTGAGCCGGACATAATTTGGTAGAAAATGTGGTAGGAACGTTCCAAAGCTTGTTGAGAAATTACACGAGCTTTTTCCAATAGATCTATATCAAGTATTAATTTAAAATGTTAAACAAGCCGAACGGATATATTTTATTCAAATTTTTTTAGTGTAAAATAAAAATTACACTACGTACAAGTTTCAATATCAGCTCCGGCCAATTTTCCAGATGGTCCGAAATGAATTCTGATGAATTTACCCTAAACAGTTGGATAATTTGATGAAGTGTTTGCTAAGGATATTATTTTTGGTGAAAATTTCAAAAGGTATATCGTAAAGAAGTACTTACGAAACGAGAAGAGTTATCGTTACGGACGGTCTTAGCGTTACCGAAGGCTTCAAGTACAGGGTTAGTTTGTACTACTTGATCTTCCAAGGTACCTTTCTTTCCGCCAGCTGCTTCTTCTTCTTTTTTCGTGCTAGCACCGACGGTGGCAAAGTAGGCGATTACTTTCTTCGTGTTTTCAGTTTTACCGGCACCAGATTCACCACTAAAGATTACCAATGTGATTATTATCAAGCGTATAGAAGTCCAGTTGGCCTAAATCCATAGAGTACAGATTTTTGGTTGGAAAAAATTCTAATTAAAAACAGCTCTTTGAATACCACACTTAAAGTCCCAATTGACAGGAGGTCTGAGTAGTATACCTGCACAGGAGCAATCTGATCCAAAATTCTAGGATTTCTACTATATCTCCTGCAGAATTGCATTTACCACAAATATGATTCAGTACTTTTTTGTTCTATTCCAAATTTCCTACAACTTTTGTTTTTCATACGAGTTATCCGAAGGGAGTGCCGGCATGGCGTAGCGGTTAAATCGCGGCTCTCTGAACGATAGGTTATAGGTTCGAATCTCACTAAGGTCAAAACGTACGTGTTACGTTCCGAGCACTACCAGTTACAATAGAGATAATTAGACAGCACGCCATCTATTATCAGAATCAAAAAGCTTGTAACTGGTTTGAGCGCGTACTCGCGGCGCGCTGCTGAACTCAGGGTTGTAAGACCCCAGCTAGCAATACGATGAGTTACCTGTAGATAGCGCAGAAAGCAACAGGAAACTACTGCGCGAACGCTCGATAAAAAGATCTCCCTAGAAACCATCCTGATACTATAGGCATAGAGAACACGCTCGTGTTGGTGACCTTATCTAGTTGAGTGTATCAAAAGAATGGGAGACGATCGATTTCAGGCGACTTTAGCCCTATTTGATTGATAGGAAAGGAGCTCTGTATAAAGCACACACTCCCTCTGAGAAGGTGAAATCAACTTTCAACTTTGGAAATTTCGTTCAAAAGTGGCCCAAAATGTTACTCCTGGTGTAAGAACTTACCTTCAAAATTTTAACCCCCAAACCCCACCTATTCTAAGTTTATTGCAATTTGCAAGTAAAACGTTAAATTTTTAATATACATTTTTAGGCGGTACAAAAATTTTTGAAAATTTTAGTGAGTTATGGATATTGTGTAGATGTACATATGATATCATTTCCATAAAGATTGGTTCATATTTTGCTTGTTTTTTGCACATTGATAACTCCACAAAACACCATTATTAATTTTTTGGCTCCTTTGCAATTTTCAAAGCTCAAAAAAACAAGGAAAATATGAATCGATCTTTATAAGAATTATACCACGTGTACCTACATCTACGCAATATCTATAACTTGACTAAATTTTGAAAATTTTTGTGTCCCCCGGCCCCAGATATGAAAAATCAAAATTTTACCGGTATATTGCAATAAGAGGTGAATGGGTTGAGGTAGGGGATGGGGTCAGGAATTTTGTTGGAAAGTTTTCACATCAAAATGGGCCATTTTGAAAGAACACCACCTGAGAGATGTGTGAGCATTGTACATAATTTTCAAAAACCCTTAACTCCTTTTATATGACTCGTATGAAAAAATATTTAGTACAAAAGTTGTAAGAAATTTAGAGTACAACAAAACAGTACTGAACCACTTTTGTCGTAAAATCAATTTTCAAGAAGATATAGAGGAAAACCCGGATTTTCAGAGACGATAAGCTCCGTTGCAGGCTATGCACATCCTCCTATTGATGAGGACTTTTTGTTCATTGTCTAGAAAACTGTTTTCGACATAATCTTGAGAAAACCTTCGTTTCACATTATTTCCAACCACAGCCTATTTTTGGGCAATGTACTATAGGGAGAGTGGGACTGATACAATGTGAAGATACTTACGTAATCAACATAGATTGATTTTCTTTGTCTGTTGAACGTATTTTCAGGTGCAAGAAATAAAAATAAAAATTGATTAGTGATAACCTATGATGTAGAAGTCAGCTTTGCGTGGATATAAATATTTTATTGAAATTACTTGTCAACATGTTGACGTAAGCGCCGTCAGAAATGGCGAATACGTGAGGAGGAACTTCATTACGCCTTTTACCTCTGTATAATTTGGCACACCGAGTCGTGTATACGGGGAATCTTTTGTAAGGATTGATGGCAACGCAAAACAATCCGGAGTAAGTCTATATAGCAAAAAAGAACCATTCGTTTTGATAATCTAATGATATTTTACTATTTTTTGTTAGAATACTATGGATACTGGTTATCTTATATGTCAGAAAAATGCCAAGAATGGTGTCACTTTTTACATTGGAGAATATGGGATGGTGTCGTTTGATAAAAATGGAAGAAGAAATTATTTCTCAGATAATCTTACCATGTACAATGTTCATCCTGGTATAGATTCAAAAACAGCATTAGTGTAAATTTGCAGTACAGGTAGGTACGAAGACCCCTCTTCCCCGCTCTGTCCCACCCTTACAGGACTTCAAAACTTCAACCGATGAGCAATTTCAGAATTAATTCAGGCGGCGTACTTTAAAGATAGAAATTTTTCCTGTAAATTTTGTCATATACAAGTATCGATCCATCCAAATTTAATTAGCACCTTTCAATATTCAAGGTAGGCAATTTTTGTGTAGATTTGAATTTACAGTAGAATTTGTCAGTTGCAAGGTTCTCTTTTTAAAAATAAAATTTGAGCAAATTTTTTATTGCGAAAATTTTACATTACCCGATCAACCTACTTATTAAAATTTTGACAACAAATAATTTACCCAGGTACAAATTGTGTTTTTGAATTGTGGATCTTGTAGTGGGTAACTTTAACAACATTTTTGATTGTATATCTTGATTATTTGAAGGGGATACCAAAATTCAAACTAATGTTACTCCTTCAATAATGAAAATAGACAAAATATGTAAAAAAAAATGTTCATCTACAAGATAAGTAGACTTTTTTATAAACAATTCAGCCCACCCTATCATCACTGCAGGTTTTGAGAAAATCCTCCGATTGAGTTAGTGGCTCATCTAGACCATCTATCTATGTAAGAGTTTTATAGATTCGAGCCTGCCACCCCCTTCCCCTGTCTGCAAATTGACCTTACAAAAATTAAAAATTGGTAATGTGTGCTACATTAAGACTAAATTTAAAATCAAAAACTTCAAAAAATCTTCCTTCTTTCACATAAAACTCGAAGGAAGCCCTTTTTGATGGGGTGTAAATACTATTTTTCCAAAATTTTGACCTCTCGTCGCACTGGTGTGCTTGTAACTGCTGCTTATTTCATATTTGAGGTATATTCTGATGTCATATCAGACTTCGAGGATGAATGTAACCTAATTTCATTGATGAGAGTTACGTGATTTTTTTTCGAATTCGGAATCACTCTGTCGCCGTAATTTGTTAAGTGAATAAAGGCTAGATTAGAACTGCCTTTGAGTCTCAAATCCGAAAACCATAGGCGGAAAGTTTCTTCTTTTTTAAGTCAGTTGGGCCTACCTACCCCTGTTTAGGAATAATATTTCAGTAGATTAGGGCAACATTATTGCACTTTAAAAAAATCCAAATTCCAAATAGGTTTTCGATCGATTTTGTCCAGAAGAGGCGAGTCGGGTTTTGTCACGAGCTTACATATTTGCACGTGTAGTAACAAAAATGAAAATGATTATTCGAATGATTGTTCGTTCAAAAAAGATCATCCATTTTTTTAATGGCATTTTCCTGAAATTTTTAAAAAAAAATAATCGAGGATTTTTTGAATTCCCACGAAGAAGTAGAAGATATCATTCAACTGATACTTCGATGATTAGGTTTGAAAAGACCAATAACAAATTGGTCGTGTGTTTATTCGTTTAAAATTTAATATTTTCAACTCAATATGGGAATCCAAAAATCTCATTAAAAATTAAATTATGTACGCTTAATATAGGTACTAAGGATACGCATATGTACAGGCTATTCTAATAAAATCTACTCGATAAAACTTCAATAACCAAGTACTGTCAGAAAGACTTGATATTTCAGGTATGAATATAAACTAAAGCCAATTGATAAATAAACAAAAAAAAAAAAAAATAGCTTAAAACACTACCATACCAAGAAGTAGATATTCTAAGTATTTTTCGAAAATGCAAAAATAGAAAAGAAAAATCAACAAACTACTCTACTCAATCTATAAAATTCTAAAGAAACCAAAGGCAAAAACTACTACACATTCTAAATCCAGAAATATTTGTTGGCGATCAACGTGGTGTTTATACCTCGGCCCCATGCTGGACGCCAAGATATTTGCCCCACATTGGGCACCAATATTAGTATTAGATTTAGTACTGTGTGCCTAAAATTGTACATCAGGTTATGTCCATTGGCCTGATATGTTATACATGTATATTCTACATGATAAAATCTCAACTATATAAATAATATAGCTATAAAACAAAGGGAATCTTCAATACAAAAATGAATCAATGATAGAGAAGTATTTTTCGATGAAATGATGAAGGGAAAAACAAAAAACAAAAATATCCACTCTAAAAAATTCATCAGGTTGCGTATGTGGCCTGATACAAAAAATGGCTAACAAAAGGAATGATTGATGAAGAAAAAAAAAAAACGTTGAAAAATATTTAACCGCTTTGCCATCTTTTCATATGCTGACGATAATACACGTCACCTCAAAATATACATATGTGGGTATGTAGCTTTATATAATATACGAAAGCTTACCTATACGACAACTATGAGGTAATTGTGTTCTAAATTTAAATTCGTAAGGCGCCATGAACTGTTATGCAAATTCAAGGCCGCCATGGCTTCAAAAAAAAAATGTACACTGGCCCAGTTTTCGGTGCCAGTATTAAAAGAAGAAAATTGTCGCGGTCATATATTTTTTTCAACGTTTTACATGCGTAATGAGGAATCATCTGTGTGTGGTACTACTTTTGGCCACATTTATCAAAGGTAGATAGGTATGCATGAATGTAATATGTACAAAAAAAAAAAAAAAACCGGATTCACTCAGCTGCAAAAGGCAGGCACGCAAGCAAACAGGCTACATCCGGGATTCGCACACTATAAAATTCCGACTTACGTAAATGAGCTTAGCGTAATATCTTTGTTTCAAATTATAAAGTACAGAGGCATCGTTTAAGTACGTCAAATTTGACATATCCTCGCATTTTTCAAATTTGGGCGGGTTTACTTGTCCTACTTGCTCTTTCTTGAAGTCTTTCACCTACAGTACATAAGTGTTAAAAGTATTAATATGAGATACCAACTTACGTAGATCAATTTAGCATAATAACGTTGTTTCAAATTATGTAAAACAGCCGCATCGTTTAAATACGTCAAGTCGGCCATATCTTCGACTTTTTCGAATTTCGGCGGATTGACCGGAAAGATATTCTCTTTCTTCATTGTTTTTTTCTGCTCATATAACAGCATTTTACATGTAGTGTGTGATAATGAATTGACACCACCAGCATAAGTAGCGTAATAGCGCGTAAATTGTGCTGGTAAATTTTATTCTCGTCCAAATTTCAACTTTCGTGTTGCGAACAGTTTTGTAAAATTTTTGTTCAAAAATATTCACGCGCAATACGTTCAAAGTTGCTAGAAAGTTGTAAAGTAAATGTACCATTTGTCATAGATGTCAAAAAAAAAAACTAGCTAAACTAGGTTTCAAATTTTTTCTCTTCAATATGCAGAGAATTTTGAGACTTCAGATCAAAGTAAAATATTTGACTTTATTTTGTTAATGTTTTGTAATCAGAGTTTCCTACCAAGTTAATAAATCCTCCTCTTAAGATTCCAAATCCCTTTTTGACAGTGTTTGGGTTTTGAAACGGCTAATCCTCCCTTTTTTAAGTCTGCAATTTCCCTTTTTTTTTCTTTCAAAAAATCAAAAATTTCTCTTTTTTTCCACTATATTTTTTTTTTTTTTGAAATTTCAGTATTAGTTTTATTCTTCAACGTTGAAATTTGATACAAAATGATCGATTATGGGACTGCACGAATCACAATTTATTTCTAAAAAAAACAATTTTTCGTAAAATTTAAATTTTTTCCTAATGTTTCCTTCCATTGGTCAAATTTTACTTTTTCCTCCCTTTTTCAATGAAATTTACCACAATTACCGAGGGTTCCTTTTATTTCCCTTGCGGCATAAAATATCCCACGATATGGGAGAGTCTCCCACGATATTCCAACACTGCGGGGGTGTTTTTGGGATACTTGAAGATCATTATGACCAGTCTTTGGCATGTTTGATGCTTATTTGTTTTCTGTTTTTTATATCCCCCCTCCTCGCCCACACACTCGACTCTATACCGACCAAAATCAGTCAAATTTGGCCAATGGGCTCACATTCACTCCTACTCTTTCATTCACAGAAATCTCACATTCACTCCAACTCTTGACTCCCACTCCGTTATTTTTTTCATCATTTTGATTAACCAGCTGATAGTGAATCAAAATTTGTCCCATATTATTGTACTTCCTTCTCCACTCTCACTCTTTCACTCACAGAAATCTCACATCCACTCCCACACTCTTAACTCCCACTCCTAGATTTTTCCCCATCATTTTGAATTTATTTGATAATTTGATGATCTGTTCTTTAATCAAATACGTTAATTTGGAAATGAATTTTGTATTTAAAAAGAAAAAACTTGACAAAAATCAATGTTCGTCCCAACCGTTTGAAAGTTATTGAATGTAAGTCTGAATTATATTTCGAACCGTTAATTCTATTAAAAGTTTTAAATTTCATTATCAACAGAAAATTTCATTGCAATTTTGTTAAAATTTATTTTTTCTGATATTCATTGTTTTTAATTATCATGCAAAAGTGCAGTATTTTTTGAGCATCAAAGAAAAAAACGAGGTTTCAGTTTTTAAGCAAATTCTGGTGACATTGGTGAACCTCTGATCCAAAAATAAATTATTCAGCGAGACTGATTACCTTTGGCTCAAATACCTTTTGAAGGGGATGTTGATCGGATCGCTTCATTATGATGAATTAAAACTGTAACTTGGTGTAATATTAATTTCTAAATACTGAATAGAACTGACATTTTGGTACATTTACCTTACCTTTTTCACTAGTAAAATCTCCCTATCTATATGATCCGGATCTGCAAAAAGTGCAGGAACCTACAAAATAGCTGTAGGTTCCCTACAACAGTAAAACTGTTGCGAAGCTGTAGGAATTCAACCACTAACTATAGTTTTAAAGGTGTGTTCAATGGTGTCGTCATCTACATACAAATTACATAGATAACAACCTTTTACCTGCCATTCGGTATGCTATACCAGCGCCATCTTTCACTTGTGTACATTACCAAAAAAAAAACACTCTGCGCATGCTCGTTTAAAACTGTAGACAAAATTGTAGAAAGAAATGAGAAATGGTAGGTACTTGACCACTAACCACAATATCCATTAACCTTGTCATCATTTTGTAGATTTCTTGTAGGTAACGTACAGTTTCTTTTGTAGATTTCTCAACTTTATTGCAGATCGGGATGTTTATAATCAGTAAAAGTTAAAAGTATAGAAAAAAATACATCATTAATCGAAAAATAATATTACCTCTCCACCGGGCAATTTAACAGAGACCAAGTCTCCTTTGGTGGATTGGATTTCTCCTTGTAAGAAACCTTCAGCTTCATCAGGAACCCAGCAGGCTTTCTTGGCATCATAGGGTTTGGTTTGATCGATACGTTTTTGTTCCAACGATACGTACAAATAGGGGGTTGGATCGGGATCCTCGCCCTCTTGTTTAACTGGTCTAGGCATTCTTTGAGAGTTTCAAACAAGCACTTATAATAAAATTTTCACGTTGTTCAGTTCCACGATGTTTCTGTAAATGGCGAAAAAAAAGAGGAATTTATTATAAAAAAAAAAAAATGATATATGTATAGAGAAGCGTGTATTCTGGTATACCGGGCACTGGGCAGAACATAAACTTGTGACGTTAACGCGAAATGTGCAAATGTATGTTAGAGCGAATCGGTAGTTTTATTTTAAGAAATATAAACAAGTATAATAATTCTGTCATGTTTTTACCAATTTGGTAACTGTCCAGAAGCTTTTAGCAGATGTTCTATTTCCTTTTGGGTAAGTTTTTGTAATTTGCGTTACCGGGGAAGCGTGTCTCGATTTAAATGCATTTTAAAGCAGGATGTCAATTTTTTTTCGCCTTGTTAGCACTCTAAATTTAAGCTCAGGTTTGAATGAATCGAAAATGAATGGTTGTTAGTTTACGAGTACCGGTAACATTAAATTGAATAATTTGCTGTAACTAGTGTACACATTTATTTTTCATTTTTTGGCTAGATTGCTGCATTCTTGTTTGTCGCGCTGCTCGCTGTAGCCATGGTTATAGTGACGAATATCATGACTGTAATGCCAACCAATTTGAGAATATTTAGAAGCGAAAAACGGTGGATTAATGAGATTAATTTGTTTTTACTTTCGTCGCTCATAGTTGCTGCATTAGATCACCTTTATTAGGTACTTTTATGAGTCCGTAATTAGGAATGAGGAAGTGTGGAGGGGATACCTGCATATAAATGGTATCAAGACTATACTACGTCAAGATGGATTTTTTGATGTTGTACCATAATGTAATTAGAATTTTATTAAAAGGTCATCAGCTTTAAAGACAACTGCTTGGAAGTTGGCAACATCGGCTTTAATGAGTAGCTCCCTTTGTGTTGTGTTGATTATCACTGCACTAATTTAACGTCCAATTGTAATTTTATATCTCTACGATGACAAAAGTGATAAAGTATAACGAACCAAATATGTGTACAAAGATGAATCTTTGCCAAGAGTATATTTTAGGATACCTAAACAGTCCGATAGTAATTTCAATACTGCATCAATTATTTAACACGTGCTTTAATTATACATGTCTGTTGGTTTACTTTTGCCTGGAACTCAAATTCAAACACGATGAGAAAGATGCGTGTCTTTGAAGTGTTTGCAAGTGATCCAAGAAAATAAATGATAATTTTTGAGGTTTTTTCTTTTAAAACTTTGAGCTCTCAGTGAATTATGTTTTTGAAAAATGCCTATGGATGAAGTGGTTGTTAATTTATGGATACGTTTGGTTGTAAAATTTTTCAGTCGATTAATTAATGTTGACTTTTGATTTAGACCTACTATATTGAACACAGGGAATAAATGGGAATTAATGACTCCACCATTTGGTTCCTTTTCATTTTGCACAAGCGTTGATCAATCGAAATATTTTCTTAAAAATTTATGTGGAAGGTATTATTTGCAGGTATTTTTTGACTGGCGGATAATCTTCAGTAAAAAAAAAACAATTCTGAATTTAAAAACATTCAATATTTTTCAGAATTACCCATTACAATTTTTTGATACCAATTTGCCCATACACCTCATGATTTAATTGAAAATTTGATAGAATACTGCACACGTTCCAAAATGATTGGAATTGAACCAAAATTTTATATTTTGTTTGAGAATGCATCAGCATAGTTGGTTCGTTATTCATTTGATATCATGAGTCACTGATATAGACATTGGAACACTAAAATGTAAATTTGCTGTTCCAGGGGTTAAGATATTATAATTTAAGAGTTCCGCTTACTTTTTCCTGTAGAGGCGCTGTTCACTGATTCTGGCTCAACTGTCATCGGTCAGAAGTTATTTTTTCCATGGATAGAAACTTAGAATCTATGTCTGAAGTTTTGACCAATGAACCAGTTGAACAGGAATTGGTGAGTAGCGCTCCTATAATGGAGAAGTCTTAAGTAACTCTGAACGAAAAATTTTAGTAATCCCTTCACTGTTTTACCCATCTTGATGTTTCAATATCTATAGTCGCTGATTGGTCTATGATGAAACACCGCAATCTACTTGAAGTATTTTGATATCAAATAAAATGGTCCAAAAGCTGTATTCAAGGCTTAGAATGAAGTAAAATCTGATGACTGATCAACATATTATCCCATGAACTGTACAATTCTGCTCATTCAAGTTTTAAATCTGTCCTTCAGGTTCGGGTTTCAAAGCCATACGATTTCATTTGTTTGCAGTATTCATCTTTAGAGCCCATTGAGTTAAGAGAAGGATGCAGTTCTCGTTTAAAATATGCTTACTTTACAAGGGAAGAACTAGACTGGATTTTGTATCCTGAAGGTGAATGAGATGAAGAAAGGATACAAAGTCTTTCATTTACTTTATATTAAAATGCTTACTAAGATCCAAAAGTTAGCCTCCAAATTTTGTTTGTCTTTGAAACTAAAATTGCTTCTTCTACCTGTTGTATTTGCCTTTAGCCAGTTGATTTGGGTTTCTCAGAAGTACTAAAATTCGCGATATTCTTATCAAAATGGTTTTCTTTTTTTGCTTTCAGAACATCAACATCCATTACTTTCTGTTGCTCAACCTTGATGTTCAACATCATCAGTTGGGATGTATGTCGATATCAATATAAATCTTTACTCATTCTTCAAATAACAATGTCATATTCCTTAAACTGAGTGTTGGCACAATGTAGTAGTTGAACCTCAGTTCACTAAACAAGAGGTCATAGGTTTGAATTTTACTCTGGCTTCTGTGTAATGCATTGTGTGCATTTAACAACCATTATACGCTGATGTTTCGAGTACCATTAGTTACAACAGAGATAATTAGACAGCACGCCATCTGTTATGGGAATTAAAAAGCTTGTAACTGGTTTGAATGCCTACTCATGACCTACTACTGAACTCAAGGTTATAAAAACCTGACTAGCAATACGGTGAGTAACCTGTAAATATTATATCTTCCAGGTATTACTATACGGTTGTGAAAGCTAGACCCTAGATGTGGCCAAGGAAAATAAGCTGCAGGCTTTTAAGATGTATTTAAATTGTAGAATTCTGAGGATATCCGCCTGGTGACAAACGAGCATGTACTATGTAAAGTTGATAAGAGCATCGAACTCGTAGGTATTGTTAAACAACGAAAACTCCTATACCTTGGGCATGCACTGAGGGGAAAAAGATACGGAATTCTAGGCCTAATGATGGTAGACGAGACTTGCGGAAAGAGGTCTGTAGGAAGAAGACTGAACTCATGGTTGAAGGATCTTCGGCGATGGCTAAGCTGCTTGTCACTAGAGCTGTTTAGGTAAGCTGTCTCGAGAATCCAGATTACCATATGGATAGCCAATCTCCATTGATGGAGAAAGCCTTCGAAGAAGAGACGTAGAAACGTAACCAGAAACTACTACGCGAATGGTTAAAAAACCTCCCAAGGAACCATCCTACTACTATAGGGATAGAGGATACGTTTGTGTTGGCCTTACTCACTTGGTTGTATTGAAGAATGGTAGTAAGGTCGATTTCAGGTGACTCGAGACCAATGTATATCCCTTGAAGCAGTGTTTACCATGTGGATGATAATCGATTAAAATGTAGCTTGTAACCCTAGTGTAGGAATTGAAAGCTTCTAGATTTTTTTACTATTAGCTGCTTTATGCTAAGTATGTGGTCGAATTATTTGAAAATAAAAAACCTTGGAAACTAAAAACACGTTGGAAAGATAGATTTTCTATACTAGGTACTTGGAAATGAGCTATTCTATAGAATAGCCAAAGATGTCAAGAAATTGGCTAGATTGGGAAAGACCGTTATCCTGTTATGAGCTAATAAGATCAATAAATAAATGAATTGTTCAGTACAATTTAGGATAATCTAGAAGATGTATTTGAAATCATCACATATTACCTCCTTTTCCACAAACAAAACTCAATTGCTCTGCTTTTTAAGAAATTTTTTCTGATGCTTTATTTTTGACCACATAACCCCGTAGATTTGAATTACAATAATTTGCCAGTTATGTTGTTTTGAATGGTGTAGAACCGAGGTTGGAACAATTTCAGCAATCTCTTTTAATAATTTTAATGTGATTAGGTACTTTCAAGATGTTCAAAATTAACTACTTTGTAAACTTTAAACGAACATTCCAACATCTGAATATATTTTTCAGCAAGGTTCTGTTGCTCATGAACAACAGCACATATAGATATGTATTCTACAAAACGATCATAAAATTTTCCAGTTCCATCAAATAATCGGTCACATTTCAATCATAGTCCCAATTTTGAAGCTTAAGAAAGAGGAGGATTCTAGGTTCCAGAGTTTTACAAAATTTTAACTGATAATGTTAAAATACAACACCACCTTTACACCCATTTCCCTTATACTGCGATAGGTCCATATTGGCTGTAGCCTATTACATTTCAAGTATGAGGAATGAGAAAATTTATCGTATCTTCTGTTTGTAGATCGAAGATCATATTCGTATGGCATTCTTTGAATTTGAACTTGCACGATATTCACGTTTAAAAAGAAAATAAATAAACAACAAAATAGGTAAAAACTTACTCGTCGAAACGTGTACAACTAGCAAACAAATTATTCACAAAATTAAATGTTATAAATAAAAAAAAAAATAATATATGGAACTAGATGAGAATGATGAAGTTGGATAATCCAGCACAAAAATTCGGTAGCACAATATTCAAGATAAATGAACAAAAAAAAAAGTAATAATAATAAATGTAAATAACGCACTAACACGATCGAAAAAATCGTAAAATAAAATCGCGAAAACTTTTGCAAACTATGTGTATGAAATATAAAAAAATTGCAAACGATTTTAAAAACTTTTACTTTACCTGTAGAGCAGTCCGTACTGCACGAATGCACAAAACTGAGAAACAATTCGAATCGTACACTAAAAGTAGCCGTCGCTAGTAATCTGCGGCTAGTGCGTCAAAACCTAATATAAATTCACACACAGCAAACTCGGGTAAGTAATACGCCTCTTCATTGGCTAAAAATAGGCAATAGTAACGCACGACCATTTTTGGCCTCCCTAAGCCGAAAGGAAACTTGACTAAATCTCAATTTTAGTCGAGCTTTTGTACGGCGTTCGTCATCGTCGATGCCGTTGCGAGCGACAGATAAGGTTAGACAGATTTTCCAACATAGGTTTTCGCCGGTCGATACGATACGATGCGATGCCGGCTTTGACCTTGAATATTTTTCCCTTCGAGTATTGTCGAAGGTTTTTTGCACTATTAATGAATGAATTACCAATTGGCAGTCTTCCTCCTTCTTTGGTATACATGACCTGATGTGATGATGCGATTTCGTGGAAAAAATTAATTGACAAAGTGCCTATATAGGTACTAAACGAAGCATGAAACTGATACATGCTGTTGGAAGGATTATCCAGTTGAATTTCTGTGATGAAATTCCCTTTTATCGATAGCTTCAAGGTTCGTTATACTAATTTCTTTAGTGTACGAAATTCGAATAGTTCTATATCTGGTGAACTTGGAAACAGCGCCGTATTATGCTACACGCACACTACGCACGTGCGTAGGGCAGCAAATTTTTACCAAAAAAACACGCCTTACATGTAAATTGTAAAATGTTCAGGAAAGCCGAAAAAAAATCTGATGTTCGATGTAAAGCAGCCGGTTTAAAAAGCAAATTGAGCCGTTTTGAGTCTGTTTTTGTGATGATATTTTGGAACGATTTATTGAAAACCTTTTTTAAAACAAACGAGAGTCTACAGTTGGTGAACATTGATTTAGGTGTTGTTGTAGATCTTTATCAAGGTTTAATCAGCTTTAGTTCTTCGTTGAGAAGCGACGAGATGTTTGCCGAATATTTGGAAAAGCTAGAGACTTTACTGAAGAAGTAAATGATATGAAACGCACGCATAAACTTCTATCAGGTGACTCCATAGAAAATGAAGTTGTTTTGACAGGTAGAGATAAGCTCAAAATCGAGGTTTATTTTGCAGCTTTGGATAAAGTACAGATTGAACTTCGAAAACGACAAGCAGCATATGAGACAGTTTTTAAACGATTTCACTTTTTAGTCAATATCGGAACAA
>FIZR01022738.1:0-17134 GCA_900060175.1 Ferrisia virgata
TAAACTTATTTAATAAACTCCTTCTGGTTTAATATTTACGTAACCTATCTTTAAGTTAAGCTAAGTTTGTGCCTCTAGGCTTAGTACCTTGTACATGGCACATAAAAATAAAATAAAAAAAAAAAAAATAAAAAAAATAAGTTGTATTAGGTGTATTGCCTCTTATTTAAAAAAAAAAAAATTATGGTGGGATCGCTGAGCAGAATAATTTAAAATTGGTTACTAGTGTCGGTTAGAAACCATCGACCTTCCCCTTACCCCTCAACTGTAAAACCTGTAAAAAAGTGGTTTGATGATGGGTATTTTCTAAAAGTTTGATGAGCAAGGTGGGATGGGAGTAACGAAAATGAATCATGAAAACGACTCCCAAATGAATATTGTGAAAATTCAAGTTCTCTGATTTTCAAGGCTAAACTATAAAAGTTATGAGCATATTTGTAAGAATTTTATAATGATTATTTTCTTTATAAACTTGAAAATACAAAAACCTCGATACTAATAAAATATTACAAATTGTCCACTTGTACCTAGTACTTCATAATGAAAGGAAAGAGAACAAGAAATGGCAATGTCAAACAACGTTTTCGCATTTTCACTATACCCAGTATTTTCCACATTTTCATAGTTTATATATCAACAAAATCCGTTTTAGGGACTTAGAAGGCCATTAAGACAATTTTTAGCCATGTCAGACATTTATGTTTATAATTTAATTATGCCAAATTTTAACTTCCTCGCTCAATTTAGAAGGGAAGGATGCGGGGAACAAGCTTAAAAATTTAGACACTTCTCACTTTCAGGGAAAAATTTTAGATCTTGGATTTGTAATGCTGTAAACAATGGATAAGTCCTAAATGTACCTTTTGGGGGGTTTTAATTTTTCAATCTCATTTTACTCTCTCTCTCGTCCCCTGAAAATGTAGTTTTTTGGTCGATTTTCCTTATTTTTTATGTTAGTTCTTCGCATAACTCCCCTCCAAATTCAGTTAAGAAGTTAAAATTTGGTATGTACATTAAGTATAGGTCGTAGATGTGTATTTTAAGGGGTTCAAGTGTTCGGTTTTATGGCACCTCCTCACACCCCTGAAAATATAGTTTCTGGTTGGTTTTTCTTATCTTTTGAATTTGTTCTTCGCATTACTTCCCCCTCAAATTGAACTAGGAAATTAAAATTTTATATTGTGCATTTGGAATAAAGGTATTAGATGTGCCTTTTGGTGACGTCGACTTTTTAGCTTCATTGCACCCCATCCCCACCACTGATTAGGGATCGTGAAGCCATACTTTTTTTTTAATTTTTAGTACCTTCCGGGAAAATTACTGTGTTATTGGTTATTATGTGATACGGTTACTCAGGAGAAAAAATAAACCTCTTTATCTCACCTCTACTATAGATAGGGCTATAAAACCAGAAATGTGAAAATTTGAAGCCTAAAAACATTTTTTTTCAATTTTCCAGTCTTGAAATTTTTATATTGACTCGTTTACTTTTTTTACAAAATGAATAAAAATACGAATATCTCTAATATACGTTCTTTATCTTTATACAATTCTATGTTATGCTGAATTATCTAGATAACGCGTTGTTGAAAAGTTATTTTCGATTAATTAAGGTAGTCGTTTTTTTTGTTATCATATTTACAAATGAACAGACCTTGGCTGCTTTTTTCATCTCCAAGCATTCTTTTTTCCGTCGCGTGATACTTAAAAGTTGATTGATCAGTGAGTGATTGTTCCACTTTTGTAATTTATAATATTTCCTGCTAATAATATCCTTTTTATTCCCCCCCTCCTCCCCCAAAATGTTAAAAGTGAAATCGTTTTGTTGCCGATTTTCTCTAAAAACTGGAAGTATAATAATAGTTTCGATTTTAATGGTAAGTTTACCTATACTAATTCATTCGATGTTTTTAATCTGTCTGAATTTTTTTTACAAACGTACAGTACATTAGTTTTTTGTTTTTTTTTTTAAATCTTTTTTAAGCCTCTACAAACTGCTATATTTCTTGGAATTTTCATTCGTGAGTACTGAACAAATATTTTTTGTCTGTCTTATAAATAATGCACAATCATCGATTTATTTTGATGAAAATTAAAGAATACGTATCGTTGATTTCCATTTCAGTGATGAATTTTTCACCATTAGAAGATAGCAATAATGGTACTGATACGCCTACTTCGAATTTTGAAGATAGTGTTGATGATATTGACGAATTAATTGAGGTGATTTTATTAGCAACTTATGTCAGTGGAATAGCACTTTACGGCAGTATCAAAGTATATACCATTTTCTAATTTTTAATGAGTCTTTATCAATGCGACGGTATAATTTTCTCACTTGTTTAATATTAATTTCAGGAAAAACCTAAAAAAATCGTCAATTATTTAATATTACAAATAGTCTATCTAATTTTAATCGCGAGTCTGGTTGCTTGTTTGATAATCGTACCTTTTCTAATGTTGACGTTCTTAAATTTAGACGAACGGTTTCAAATTCCATTGATTCTAACGTTGATTTCACTATTTGGTGGGTGTTAGTGCTGTCTTTAGTTTGTTGATTACATCGATGCTGGAGCTGATTGATATCTGATTTAATACTTAATCGTATGACTTTCAGGTACTTTATCGTATTTCTTGGTGGTTGTTTTCAGTTATTATCAAGAATTAAAATGTGCTGATCGGAGGCACGTGTCTCATCCATCCATGAATATTCCAATGAGCACCGTATGAATGTAAATATGTCCTCTTCAGTCCTTCGTGTTTTGGAATATGTACAGGAGGTACTTTATCCAAATCATTCGATGCTAGTCTAAACCTAAAGCTGAAGAGGTGTGCTAATATGTGGTATATTGTATGTGTTATACACCAGCTGAATAAATTCATATTTTGAGAAAGGCAAGACATTTATGTGATTTTTCAAAAATTAAAAATGCATATTTTTGAAAAATGAATAAACTCATAGAAACTCATCAGTTGGTTTTATTTTACCTCACCTTTCCGCAAGCCAATCTATGCAGACTACTTCTATTGAATACTTGAGAACATCCCTACTAAACCTAGATGGCAAATTTGAAACTCCTGAAACAATTTGAGAAGGAAAAATGCATGGAACAATCTTAAAAACCATGAAAAACAAAAGAAAACACCCCTTTAAAAAGCGCACCCATGGTCCTTACTAAACCTATATGCGAAGTTTCAAACTTCTAGCTCAATTTGGAAAGGAGACATGTATGGAACAAACTCGAAAAATAAGAAAACCCGCCTAAAAAACTACATTTTTTGGGCTGTGAGGGGGTACAAAGAGGCTGAAAAATCTAAATCCTCGAAAGGCACATGTAGGACTTTCACTAAATCTACATAGAAAATTTTAACTTCCTGGCAAAATTTGGAAGGGAGTGATGCGAAAAACAAACTTAAAATTTACATACTTCTCTCTTTCAGGGAAAAATTTTAGATCATGGATATGTAATGCTAAAAACGATGGATAAGTTAACATTTTTTAGCCTGATTTTGTAGGTCATATTGTCAATGAAAACCAGGCTATTATGGTTTATCGATCAAAGGCGAGCGAGGGGGGAATATCAACAAAATTCATTTTGGAATCTTAGAAAACCATTAAGACGATTTTTAGCCATGATAGATATTCATTTTTATTTTTTTTCCTCGAACATTAAAATCATTTACTTTGCTCGATACCGACTAAAATCTCTCAAATTCTGTTCATCGGCTTAGTTTGACAACAGATCGGATATATATGAGTGAGGATGACCTTGGGTCGAAATTCAGTTACACCACAATTTGAGGGAGGGGGTGCTGAGGAGTCAGAAATGAAAAAACTGCCCCTTTTTAAACCAATTAATGAAGAATCAAAAGTTGCATAACATATCCAGAAATCAACTTCCGAAGTCAATTAGGAGGGGAGAAATCAGGGGTTTTTCTTTTTTTGACCTTGAAAAAGTGCTGTTCCTCCCTTACCTCCCCATCAAATTGAGCTAAGAAGTTGAAATTTCATATGTACATTCAGTTCAGGTCCTATATGTGCCTTAACCCCCTCAAAGTCCCCTCCCTCTTCCCCAAACTCAGGTAGGAAGTTGAAATTGGGTATGCAGATTTAGTATAGATCCTGGATGTGTCTTTTGGTGGTGTATACTTTGTAGCCCCCTTCTCTACTGTAACATATAACCTTATCACGGATTAGGAAAACAAGCATCTCAAAACAATGTAATCAAGATGAAATTTTTTTCCTTTCCTTCTAAAATACTAAAACTGTTCACCTGACTTGGATATGCACCATTATCGCCCAAATTAAACCGACACGTTTAGAATGGTATTCTAGGTTGACACCTGCCACCCACAGTAACATAATTTGTAGTTTACCCAGGCTATCTCAGATCAGCACTGTGTCATCTGCGTAGCGAATATTTGAGATATATTTCTCTCCAATTTCCTCTCCATCCTCTCTCATTAGGGCCTCCTTGAAAATTGCTTCCAAGTATGCGTTGAATAGTGCCAGGGATAGAACGCACCTCTGCTACACTACTTTCTTCATTTCTATCTCCTATGTTGTTTCACCTTTGCACCTTACGACAGCTTTCTGATTCCAGTATAAATGAGCGATGATTCTTCTGTGTTTATTTGGTATACCGATCTTCTTCAGGATTTCCATCAGCTTCTTGTGCCATACGCAGTCAAAAGAGTGTGCACAAACGAGCTTCAGCAAAGCACAAACGATTGACACTGGTTTCAACTCTCCAGTCTCATTCGAGGGTATCTTTTTCTTAGAGGTTGAAAAGAGTGAACACAAACGAGCCCTATTGAAGCACAAGTGCTTGACACTAGTTTCAACTGCTTTGCATTCTTCTGAAAATTTCATCTCACCAGCCCCACCCAAGCGTGCTTTCTAAAATAAAGGTTGAAGGGGAGTGAGCACAAGCAAAGTACAAACGATTGGCACTGCTTTCAACTCTCTAGCACTCTCTTGAAAATCGCAAGTCTCATGGATGCACAAACGAGCCTTAACGAAGCACAAACGATTGGCACTAGTTTCAACTCTCCAGCACTCTCTTGAAAATCGCTAGTCTCTTGGCCTATCTTCAGGTGTTTCTGTATTAAAAGTAGAAAAGGGCAGGCACAAGCAACATAAATGCGTGTACAAACGAGCACTAACGAAGTACAAACGAATAACACTATTTTCAACCTCCACTCTCGCATGGGCGCTGCTCCCTTGTCTCCAGTTCGTATAAGGTTTTTTAGTAGAGGAGGAAGGGGTTGTGCTCGGAAGTATGTTTTGATGTCCCAGTTTTACATGACCTCGCTACTTATCTACAATTATATTTTTAGCATTATTCTCCGAATGCGGTTGATCATAGGTTAAACTCTCTGTGCTTCTGGAAGAATGAGTAAGTATTACAGGATGCTGATACAACACGATCACTTTTCCAAATATCCGCTTTTTGTAAAGAGTGAAGGGAAATCTCTTTTGTTATCAGTCGATGTACAGTGCAAAATAATGAAAAACGGACGAATTCGTCAATAAGGCATGTTCCATAACTCGTGATTCATTTGATAAGCTTCCGTTCGGTTAGTGATTTCGGTGGGAAAATTGTACCTATATAAATTAAATTCAACGCATAAATTATTCATTGTGGTTAATTTTTTCCAAACTGGTGGTAAAATTTGATCAATATGTTGATTGTGACCTTACGTAACTGGACCATATGGTGTATTTGTAGCATAGGCGGAATAGTTTTAGGTAGATTTATTGACCAACATCTATCATCCGATGATTCAAATTCTTGTGTAGACGATTGCGATAGGTAAATGAATTACAGCGCTACGCATGGACCATTAATAAACATGGTATGTAGGTAATATTGTTGCTCAATCGATGAATTTGTTTCAGTTTGATATTCTGCAAAGGCAAAGATCATTCGAAAGGGGAGTATTCACTTTTACACGATGTACAAACGTACGAAGTATACCAAGATGGCATTACATTTGTGCAAAAAAAGATGAAATTTTCAGAAGAAGATATTCTGAAAAATTATACCAAACTGAAGAAAAACCTGAGGAATAGGAAAATTGATCTAAACAAACAAATACTGAAAACATTTATCGACGATAATTTCCAGGATGAAAATTTGAATTCAGCACGCCTAACTGATTTTAAAGACGATCCGGCTATTCTCAGCAAAGTGAATGATACGCTTCGACCATGGCTATCGGAGCTGAACATTCTTTGGAAGAATTTCTCGAGAGAGACTCCGCAAGCAGGCAGTGATAGATCTTCTTTAATACCGGTTCCTAATACATTTATAATAGCTGGAAATCGATTCAAAGGTAAGCTCGACTATCGTATAAATACTGGAAAAATTAACGCTCAACAACCTTTCTCTGGTCAATTTGCAGAAATGTATTATTGGGATTCGTACTGGATTATCAAAGGATTATTAGCATGCGAAATGTATGACACTAGCAGAGGTATCATCGAAAATATGATTTATCTCGTGGAAAAATATGGTCACGTGCCAAATGGAAATAGGGTATTTTATGTACAAAGGTCGCAACCACCCATGCTCATACAAATGGCGGATATTTACTACAAAGAAACGAAAAACCGAGCGTTCATCAAAAATAATTTAAAGGTAACTTAAACGTTTGTGTCACAAAATGATCCCCATTACTATGTTACTTGGTCTACTCTAAAACACTATCGGTCTTTGCTTTTTCGCTACTCAGATCCAGATTACACATCGTGTGTAAAACTGGAAAAAATTCCCATCCGCCCCCACCCACCCAAATTACCATAGAGTTGTCTGACATAATATCTTGAAAAACAGCAAAAACACGATCAAAACTTCACTACTTTAAGAACCTATAGAAACGTCCAATTGGATTAAAAATTGAAGCCCCCCCCCTCGCAGACACAGCTGAGCCTCATACGAAATTTACACACATAATTTTAGCCTCTTGACTCAATTTGGGGAGAAAAAAGACAAAAAACCAACGTTTCAACCCCATTACTTTCATTTGAAGGAGATGAATGGAACAAACTCGAGGACAAACCGCTCTCCTAATTAAGATAAAAGGGTAATTTTTGAAAATTCTGTTGATAAGCTCAATAATGTTGATTTTTGCACCTCTGCACCCCTCCAAAATTTTAAGATACGACTAAATTTAGATTCGAGATCACCCTAAAATTCAACGCCAATGTGAACCCATACTGGTCAATTTTGAACGATTTTGGTCTGCATAGTGAAAGATAAATCGTTTTAGCCTCAGTTTGTTGGGCGGATGAAAAAAAGTCGTTGAAAATAATCGAAATTTGAGTAAGACTCGACGAAAATTAAGTAAAAAATTGACAGAAATACATAAGAAATGCAGAAAATTTATCAAAATTGCGAAAAAAGTTGAAAAATCTGTAAGAAAAAAAACATCAAAAATCATGGAAAATTGGAAAAAAAAATTGACAAAAGCTGGTAAACAGTCGAAAATTAGGAAAAAATGTTGAAGAACTATGAAAATTTACCTAAAATACGGAACAAATTCTTAAAATCGTTGAAAATTGAGTGAAAAACTGACACAACTACGAAAAAAATAGAGAAAATGGATCAAAAACCACGAAAAATTTGTTGAAAAATAAGTAAAAAATGAAAAAAAAAAAAATGTAGGATAAACATTGAAAAATCGATGAAAATTGAACAAAAATCCTCAATTTTCATTGCAAATTGGGTAAAAAATGGGTAAAAACCACGAAACAATCGTTGAAAATTCAGTTAAAGTTTGATAAAAATGTGTAAAAAAAGCCAGAAAATGAAGTGTTGGAATTTTACCAACAATTTTTTAAAAAACATTAAACATTGGGTTAAAAATGCAGTTTTTCTGATTTCTTATCAATTTTCTGCTTCTGTTATTGGCATTTTTTTACCCAATTTTTAGTGATTTATTACAATTTTTGCTCAATATTCACCCATTTTATAAAATTTTTTCGTGATTTTCAGCATTTTTTACGCATTATTAACAAACTTTAACCTATTTTTCCATGATTTATAATCATTATTGGTCCGTTTTCTCTCATTTTTCAGAAGTTTTTCGTGATTTTTGATCTATTTCTACATTTTTACGCATTTCTATCAAACTTTAACCCAATTCCAATAATTTATTCGTGATTTTTGACCAATTTTCGACATTATTAACTTACATTTGTCAAAATTTTTACTCAAATTTCAATGATTTTCAACCATTTTGTCAGTTTTTTAATCAAGTTTCAATAAATTTCAACGATTTTTTATCAATTTTCATTTATTTTTCAACATTTTTTGGTAATTTTTGATCAATTTTCCGCCTTATCAACCCATCTTCGTCAAATTTTTACCCAAATTTCAATAGTTTTCAAAGATTTTTTTTTGTAATTTTTGTTAATTTTGGAAATTGCGTGAAAAATTGACAAGAATACGTGAAAAAAAATGAGGAAGATTCATGAAAAAATATGAAATAGACCAAAAACTGTAGAAAAATCATTGAAAATCTGATGAAAATTTGCCAAAAAAAAAAGGGGTAAAAACTGCATAATTATTCAAAAACATAAAAAATTATGCATAAAATTGACGAAAATATGGAAAAAAAAATCAGAAAATTGACGTGACATACGAAAAAATTGCTAAAAGTCAAACTTTAAACAAATTTTTCTCAAAAACGATGAACCTTAGAAAAAATTACTTGAAACCAAAGTTGTTTGAGTATGAAATTCTCGACTATCCGAAAGCCGTTACTAAGGCAAACAGAAATAAATTTATGCACTCAAAATCTCAGCTTTTTGAGAATTAACTACAACCAAAATATATACAGCTCTTTTCAACCTCAAACCAAAGTAATAATGAATGCTTCAATTCGATCCTTCGTCAGATTTTTCTGCTCCTCATTCTATTTGAGTTTTGATTTTTCACTCCCTGTTCTTCTTCCGCATCACATCCTAAGAAATGTATATAATATTGGTGTTTAATTTTAATTTTATTTAAACAAATTAAAACGTGAACTTGCAGACTTTCGAAAAAGAATTCTTATGGTGGCTCGCTAATCGCCATGCCGAAGTGGTAATTAATGGACAACCCTATCACATGTTCACATATCGAGCAGCCAGTTGCTACCCTCGACCTGAATCCTATAAGTACGTCGATACTGCATAATACGTACTAAAATGCACTAGCATGATCCTCCTCTTGAGATATTTCTATCTACATCTATTGTATACGAGGTTATTTCTACAGCGAAGATTACAATCTGATAAAACACATGAAATCATTAAGTGTAGAGTTAAACAATAGAATTCAAAGTGGCATTCGATCAGCCGCAGAATCAGGATGGGATTTCTCCAGCAGACATATGATTAATCCAGAAAATGCTAAAAATTGTAAGTCACGAGTCGTATCAATGATGAAAGACTAAATGGTCAGCGTAATATCAACTTGAATTACCACCCTTTTCCAGATGAAGATGGATTAAGAGACATGAATCCGCAACAATTTGCTTACGTCGATCTGAACACCATTATGTATTCTAATGCAAAAATATTAGCTCAATGGCAACGTGAATTTGGATGCAAAACGAGTGCCGAACTTTATGACGATTTGGCCGAACAATTTCGTAAAACTATAGAAAACGTTGGTCATTTTTCAGCACGTTTCGATACAGAACGTTAATTTTTTACAGATAACTAACAAGAATGCATTTATGCAATTTTTCAGGTACTATGGAACGAAACAGTGGGTATGTGGTTGGATTACGATATGAAGGGGAGAAAACACCGAAATTATTTTTATCCTAGTAATTTATTTCCATTATGGGGCAAAACTTACGGTAACAATACGTGTAAAGTAGATCGATCAGTAGATTACCTGATGATAAACGAAATCATTTTCGAAAACTTCACATCCAGATATAACGGTATATACCTCGTAGAAATCAATTGATCCATACAATCGATTTACAGCAGCTAATAAAGAGATCTTTAGATTATCATGAATTCTTTTGATAGGGGTACCAACAAGTTTAAAATCCATGAAAGATTCTAAACAACAGTGGGACTACCCGAACGTTTGGGCTCCGCTACAGTCGTTCATCATTCAAGGGTTACAAGAAAGTAATAATTCAAGAGCTCAAAGAGTTGCATATAATTTAGCGTCAGCTTTTGTGAGCACCGCGTACAAGGCGTATTATAAAAATAACAAAATGTATGAAAAAGTATGTACATCTCTAGATTCTATTCATATACCAAAGTTCCTTTTTCCATTTTTTTTTTTTTTTTTTTTTATCAAATGCATCTCACTGGCTAAATTTATTTTCAACTATGCTACCCTTATACTGATATGCTCTGTTTCAATTTATTTCAGTACGATGGAGAGCATTTTGGCCAAGAAGGTGAAAAAGGAGAATACAAGTGTGCGATTGGATTTGGTTGGACAAATGGTCTCATTTTCCAGTTATTTACCATGTGGAATAATTTAACCATCGTAACCTGATAATTTCGTGGATAACGAATAAATTAAAAAAAATTGCTTCTTAATTTTAATATTGGGTTACCTTAATATACCTACATGCGTCTCTGTCTGCATTTACTCTTTTTCGAAATCAAAATGACGAAAAAAATGTTCTCTTTAGTTCAAAAATTGTTTGAAAATACCATTTTAATTACTTCACACATTAGCCATGTGATTTGGTTTTGGCTTTGGGGCCATCAAAAAAAATTTTCGAGGGTAAAAACTCCCCTCTCCTACCACCATTGTAGTGGAAAAACGCGTATTTCTTTTGAAAAATCACCTTTAAGGTGTACCTATTCGATAAAATTAAAAACAATTACACTGTTTTAGGGGAGGAAGGGGCTATGTTAGCGCTCCTATCGTGTTTTTTTGTAAAATGTTCATCGTTTTAACTAGACGTTATCCACTGTACTAAGTGCAATGACTCGGCAGACATCGGCTTACTTCGGTAATGGTCGTTCAACTTGCATATTTTTCAGCTGTATAATAAATCATTAAACTAATTAAAGTTCATAACATCATTACTTTTTACTTCATTACAATAGACAGAGAAAACAATTCTTATAAAATATTAATTTTAGTGAGCAGTGCGTTATGGTAAAAATTGCCAAAAAAAAAACACAAAGAATTAAAATATGTGGGAATTTTTACCATGGAAAATCAGTTTAATATGGCGGAGCTCATCAACCTAGTGAAGATAGCCAGCGAAAAACTTGGACTTCGTATTAACACATCAAAAACGAAAGTCATGATGGTGGATCGGGCTAAGTGTCTTCCAGTTTCTACAGCCCTGAGCGAATATGAAAAGATCAACGTTTTCGTATATTTATGTTCCATCATCGAAGCAGATGGAGGCTCGTCAGTAGAAAAATGGCGCTGAATCGCTCTCAGCACATTAGCTATGGCCAGACTGCGTAATGTCACATGTTATAACAAGATCTCCAGAAAAACAAGGAAGAGATTTCAATCACTTGTTTTCTCTGTTTTCCTATACGCCGCAGAAACATGTACGTTGAAGGCAGATGATAAAAAAAGAACTGACGCCTTCGAGATGTGGGTTTGGCAAAGGATGCCAGGATACCCCGGACAGCATGACGAACCAACATTTCAATCGTTAACGAAATACAAGAGCCAGTCAGGCTAAGTGTTTTACGCGAGAAATGCATTCTAGGGTATTTTGGACACATGACCAGAAGAGAAGTCGGAAATCTTGAAAACGATATTCTCTTCGGTAAGGCCATCAAAGCACAAATGAGCTCTGTGGAAAGAGCTGCTTCACAGGCACGAGATCGTGATAGACAGCGCTCTCTTCTAAGCGCAATACGGTCGTAAGCGACTGAGACAAATTGATGATGATGACCATAAATGAAAAGAGCCCATAAGAAAAACTCCGTATCCAAATTTTCTATAATTTTCTTTCATTTGCAGTTTTGTGAATTTTTAATAATAGGAAAAACTAAAACAACACATACCAGGAAGGTGCTCGTAGTTACCCTGCAAACAATTTGAATGAAAAAGCCAAGCCCAGATTCGCATTCAGTGGTTCAAATTACCCCCAACTAGAAAAAAATTGGTATTTTCGAAATTTTTGTTGTAAAATGTTCTCATGGGTGTCAATAAGCACACCCTGAAACCTGAGACCCTCAACTTTGAACTCCCCCCCCCCCAGGGGAGGGGATACAGCCGGAGTACCTAATTTCGAGCTGAATGCAAAAAAACAACGATTTTTAATTATTTTTAAAATTTTATCAAAAATTAGAGTTTATTATTTTAATTCTAAATTAGGGGCACTTTTCTGATCTGGTGAGGAAAGTTACGTCGAATTGAATTCGTGTTAAGCAGGGTTGATTTATATGAAATCGACTCCAAGAAAACCTCCTCCCCTCAGCTCCCTGTGGGAGATATTGGATGTTTGTTGGTTTCCAAAATTTTTTAATGTTTTTTTCGTCAACCATATCACATTTCACTTATGTATCATTGGTAGTCCTACAATCACCAAAATTTACTTGTTGTCCTTCTACTGAAAAATGGAGTCATGTTTCACTTCTGGGTACCATATTCAGATTTAAAGAATATTTTCAGTAGTAATTTTCAGACTTATTTCAGATGATCGCAGAAATTACGTCATTTTAATCTATTTTTACAATCATTTTATCCATAAATTGCTTATCTACCTTTCAATATTTTAGACAAAATTGAATTTCGGGACTCCCCCTCCCCCTCGCCCACGTGGAGGGAGCTCAAGGGGTAGGGGTCTAAGGTTTTAGAGAATGCCTATTGGGGCCCTCCAGAACATTTTATAACAAAAATCTCGAATTTACCTATTTTTTTTGAGTTTTAATGCTACGAGTAATTTTCCTTTGCTAAAACATGTTTTGACTGGTGAAAAAAAGTTCCCCAAAAAATCTAAAATTCAAAATTCTTGTAAAATCATCTCAAAAAGGACATGTAATAAATTCTGAATGATTTTATTGTATCCTTTTTGGTTGTAACTTGAAAAATAAGAGTTGATAGGGACCTAAAGGAGAAAACCATTCTGAAAGAGGAAATCCAGGACTATACTTTTGATGCGGAATATTGACAAGTTACTTCAAAATTTTTTGAAAAATTTTTGCTACATTTTTTTTACGTTTAACTTTAGTGGATTTTCAAAAAAAAAAGCAAAATTCGGTCATCTCCAATACATACTTTCACCTCCCTTCCCAAAATCGATCCGGTGATGAAAAAAATTCATTTTAGTAGATACGACGAATAAGTAACTGCACGAAAAATGCTAATACGAGAAATGATGAAAAAAGTCAACGACACCAGGTTTTCCCAAGTGGTCACCCATCCAAGTACTAAGCTGGCCCGACGCTGCTTAACTTCGGTGATCAGACGAGAACCGGTGTGTTCAGCGTGGTATGGTCGTTAACGATGCGTGTATTAAAAATTGCACCTCATTCGCGAAGTGCTATAGTAATCTAACAACTGTCTTTTTCATACCACGAAAATAAAAATAAAACATCGCCAATATACTTTTGGAATGAACAACAATGTCAACGTGACGTAAGAGTATATTACTTCTAAACTTATTATGCTCCGAATAATAAAACGAATCGTTGCACGTTGCCACAACAACGACAAAAAAAATTCCAAAACACATTACAACCGAATAGTAAAATTATTAAAAAAAAATGAAAAATCATCATGCATATTTAAAATGCATACAATACTCGTGTAAAAATTATTAAATAACACAGACACTTGTACATGTACACAGATACCTACTTAATTCCATCATACGGAGGCCACAATATCCGTCCAAATAATTAAAATAAATTCTGGTATAAAATGTTATTACATAAATACAAACGAATACGACTGACGAGGTTGGAAAAGATGCGGAAATCTAACCACAGCGAAGGAAATTCGAAATAAATAAATTAAAAAAAAAAAAAAAAAAAAAAAAAAAAAAAAAAAAAAACATCGAATCAAAGTACTATTACTTCTGTGATGGTAGACGATCTTGATAACATATCAGACTTACTCGTATTACTGATTTGGGTTTCTTTTCTTAATTGTTTGTAATAACCGTGCACAATCAATAATAGATAAGAATATAACGCTGAAAAAAAAAAACCGAAATGATTCATGGTATGAAAAATAAATTATACGAGATATTTTAAGGGTTGAACTTACCTACGAAAAATATACCCACTGCAATTGCAACGTAAAGATTAAAATCATCGATATTAAATTGCACAGATAAAATTTGTATTCGCCTGAGTACAATCCACGATAGAATATTTACAGCGCCCACAAAAACGCCACATGATTGTAATACGATCTGAGGTATTATAAAAAATGGATTATCCTGCACATCGAAAAATAAACAGATCGTAAAATCATTATAAGCATTTTTTTTTTTTCTTTTTGAAAAATTAATAGGTAATAAAATTAATTAAAATAAAACACGAACAAAAACGAAAAACACAAGCATAATGTAACTTCCGCAGGTGAAGGTTATGGCTTACGGTACCATTTATTTTTCGATCATACCTACTTTTTGAACATTCTAATAAATCCTTAAAAAATTTCGGCTCAAAAACGAAACACATTCGACTCCTGGGATCCGGGCCAAATGCATTAGTCGGCACTTTGAGGATTTAGGAGGAATGTACCACGGACCTTTAGATTTCGTTTGATTACAAAACAGTAACTTTGAGGTCAAGAAAGTTTCAAAAAAGGGTATTTAATAGGGCAAAAATAATAACTAATCAAACTCAGACGTTAAGGTCGCATTCAGAAGATTCGATTTTTACGATAACGACGCCACTGTTATCAATTTTGGTTCGTCTCATAAATGGATAAATGGGAGGGGGCATAAAGGGTACAAAAAAGGGGTTCGAAGTATTTGATACTGCAGGAATATGGCGTCATATTTACCTAAGCTGTATTTTCATTTATCCTTCAACCACTTTGGGCTGAAAAATCCTAACGAAAATCATGTAGGTGGAATCTATGTACTTCGCATCTGCATGAGTTTCAAAATTTTTTCTCAAACAATTTTTTGATATTTTTTTTTTTTTTTTGAAAACCCCCTTTTTTCGCAATTTTGGTAGAAGTAACGCAGGCAAGGGCTGGTTTTTACATGCTTAAAAATATTTCTGAAGGTCATCTAACAATATCTGATAATTTTTTCCAACATTTGATGACAGGGACATCTATCAATTCTTAATAGGAGGGGGGGGGGAGGCTTCGAGCATGTAAATCCAGTAGAGAACACATTCCAAGTTAAAACAATCCGAAAAGTAACTCGTGTCTTTCAATTTCGTTCAAAATGTTTTTTTCAAGTTCCTCTCGAAGATCTCGTGAAAAAACCACTGTCCTTTTGGCCTTGACCATTCATGGGGTGGGAAGTGGCCTTTACGATTTTCGAATAATCGCGATTTTTCTGTCAAACAGCTCCTCTCTGAAGGCTCATGTTTCAATATTGGTTAGACTTAGGATAAATCTGTTTGCGGGATTTTGTTGGTAATCCAATGGAGATTCAAAATTTATGTTCAAAATTTTGAAAGCTCAAAGAGTCTTTTCTAATAAGGGTTAAAAACGGCCCCCGACCAAAAATCGATCAAACTTGAACCAAAATGTTACTTATGGTTTGAAAATATCCCAGGAAAATTTTTGACCCCCCCCCCCATACCCACCCTTTCCGGAATTATCGCCACCGACATGTCGAAATTTCAACACACCATATCTCTGGAAGAGGAGAGTAAAAAATAATTGAAATTTTCACAGATTATTTATTTTCTAGAGAACTATGAATAAGAATTTTTTTATGGCTTTTTTAGACCATAAATAACATTTTGGTTCAAATTTGATCGATTTTGGGTCATGGGCCGCGTTTGATCCTTATCCGGAAAGACTCTTTGAACTTCTAAAATGAAAGCTTAACTTTTCATGAGGAGTGTAAAGATTGAAAACTACCATATAAAAATTTGAAAAAATTACCACGAGTAGAACTTTTTCTGCTGGTTTCAATTTTCAAAAAGAGATCCCAACATACCTAAGGGGTACAGGCGTTCTCAATTTTGGTTAAAATTCAAAAAAAAAAATGGTAAAAGTAAGGTGACATATGGATTTCTACCAACTCGAAGACGCTGATTGTGATTATCGGCTAATTTTTTCAATCCGGTCCTTCTAAATGCCCCCACCAACCCCCTTAATGTAGTCAAAATTCAAAAAGTTGAAGAAACGAATTGTCACGTCAACAGTTACTAATTTGAGGTGGCTGAGCATGAATGTCTAATTATTTTTAGGGTCTGACTTCCGAATGCCCCCCCCTCCTATCAACCTGAAAAATGGGAAAATACAGGCAAATGATTAAAATGACGCGTAGCATATATATTGTTACTGATCCGGCATCGTTGGGATCGAATGTCAACTTTGATCCGACTCCTGCGTGCTCCAAACTAGCCTTCAAGTTACCAAAAATTTGAAAAATATGGGTACGGAAGCTAAGTAAATATTCGATTTCAGCGATGCCAAATTAGTAACATTCATTTTTCAGTATTTTCACATTTTTCAGGTGGCTGGGGGTAGGGTGCACTTGGGGAACGAACCCAAAAAATAAGTGAATATTCATGCTCAACGACTTCAAATTAGTAACAATCGATATGTCAATTCATTAGTTCAATTTTTATCAATTTTGACCATATTGAAGGGGCTAGTAAGGGTGCTTAGAGAAGTTGGGAAACAAAAATAAAGCGATAATCAAATTCAACGCCCAAAATGATCCTGATTTTTCTCACTAGATCAATAAGAGGAACTTGAAAAAAATGTTGAGCAAAATCGAAAGACTCGAGTTACTTTTTGGGTCATTTTGACATGGAATGAACCAGGGGTCCAGAATGTGTTTTTTTGCACGACAATCAGGCTGTTCTATGGTACTATTCGAAGACAGACTGTAATGGGCATCGAAGAGTTTCGATTTAATTTTTTTCTCAAGTTGAAGAGGGATGATGAAAAAAAGTTGCGAAATTACATCAAATAGACGAGGTAATATTTTTAGTTCCTGGGCTGTTATGGGGGGGGGGGGGCCCTTTTGGACAAAAAGG
>FIZR01022740.1:0-19067 GCA_900060175.1 Ferrisia virgata
TCAAGGGCTCTACCCCCCCCCCCATTCATCTAGATCATCAGATCATCCGTGAAAAGTAACTAGTCGAGAATATATCATTAATACTTTCTAACCGAAAATTGTGCCCGAAAAGAAGTGCCATAAGGATTAAAAAAAGTCTGTAAAGCATCGCCTATAGACATCTCTTCAGCACATAAGTACTCGAATTAATTAAAATCTCCAAAATTCAGGAAGGCATACAGATTTCTAAAAATATCCGATTAATTGTACTAACATTATTTAATTAATTATGCAAATTCGAAGAAATCGAACTTCTTTCAAGACGTCGCGCCGGCGTATGAATGATTTTATTATTTCAAAGCATACATCTTTAGTGATTTTCATCGCTGTTTCGTTCCCTTCACCGACTGCTGTCCACCATTAATAAAAAATAATATTTCACGAAAAGAAAGAGAAATGTGCGGATTATTTATATTATTTCACTTTTACATCACTTCTTTCCATTGAGGAGCATGTTGTATGCTGTCCGTACCGCTTATATTTGCTTTAGAAATCATCTCAACATTCCTAAAACGTTTACTTCATCTCATTTATATTTTTTCTACAATCAAACATTCAGCGAGAAACTCGCGTTTAACGACCGTTCATCTTATCCCGTTATATTTAAAATAATTATAAATTCAACACTCAATTAAAATGGCAATGCGTATAGGCAGCCTAGCTTCGCTACTGTAATTATTGATATTTCGAGCTCGGATATTTTGCTAAATATACACGATAAACGTAGTGTGAGGTAATTTCGAAATAAAATGTAGAAAAAATTAGGGCACATACGAGCATTTCAAATATTCATGCTTGTATCTAGTTCCCGAAATTAACAGGGTACCCGCGGATTGAACTTGATGAACACCGGCATAGTAACTCGTGTATTATTTACTTTTTACACCATATTTGTATAAGTAACATACTAATGCACATTACAGGTAAAGGTAATAATAATACGAGGTGTTATGTAGCATTTAATCATTCTATTAATAAAGCAAACACGTTGTTATTAATTTGTTATAAATTATACATTGTCATTTCAAGGGCATCGAGCTATATATAGGTATAGTGGCACACACACACACACACACCTCTATCTGTTGGACCTGTCGAACGTTAAAATTTCCAAGATTTTGAGTTTATAGGTTTTCGGTAGCAAAGAAACACCCAACTTGGAGAAAATGCGGCGGCATAACATACGAACACTGCGGCAGTTCACCAAACAAGCTATTGCTAATGGCATCGAGGATCTTGTAACCGAGATTAAATTACACACTTGACCAATTTGCCATCGGGTTTAAGAAATACTGCGTATACATCTTAACTCTTCTCATATACAGGATAGGTACACGCCAATGCAGCGTCATAATTCTTGTAATACTCTCGAGCTTCTAAATCTCTATACTTACGCGCGACCGTTCGAAGGGAGCAAAGTGCCGCGATATTTTCCCCCGTTCCACGCTAATTTACATAAACGTGGAATATTTCAAATGAACCTACACACGTACATATATGACTTCCGAACCATCTCCCCGGAGAGCTAGGGCTAGGGCCGATATTAAAAAAAAAAAAAAAAAAAAAAAAAGCACACAGATTATTATCTTATACGTATATGCCGCGCCCGCGCCCATACCGCATCGCAGTCGTCGCATCCAATATACGCTTAATTATGGAATCATCCCACGTGTCAGTTTATACGGTGCGCACAAATATGGAAACTATATCCTGAAAACATTATCACTAAAATTATACTACACAGTATAGCGTACTCCTTTGGCATCGGTTTTGCTGTTTTAGCTCTTTTTTTTCTTTCTTTCTTTCTCCCACAAATGTACACAAAGAGTATATCAACGTCGGTGGACGGATCCAGCCCAAGCACGAGATTGTACATAGGTAGTAGGTTAGGCAATGTCTACGTACAATAGTGATTAAAATTTTCAACCGGAGAGGAGTCGATGGAAGCGCGTTAATGATTTTTACCCCTCATTTTTACGGTGTCTTGGTCGACGTGTCGCGTCGTCGTCGTCGTCGTTAATTTTATGTACGTAAAACAACGTATACCGGGGTTTAATTACACGATAATTTTAAATTAAATTTTTCACAACGGGTTGACTCGAGCTGCCGCATCTACATACCATGTTTAGAAAAGAATTTATTTTTATATGATAATAACCATCATGGTGACAGGAAGTGAAAGAAAGGATGGTAAAGGTGAAAAATAAGGGTAGCGTTGAAGAAATAATATTTAAATGCAAAATGAAAATAAACGAAAGTGTAAGGACCTGAAGTTATTTAGGAGTTGGAGCCATAATGATTCCGAGGGGCGTGAAATCGATGAATTTCACACCGACTCTAAGAATCAAACATTAAAAATCACTTTGAACTTGAATCGGGATCGAGAATCATGAGCTAAGTTGTAGAATTTCATTGTTATAAAAATTGAATCTTTGGTTCACCACAGAGTCGGTGTGTTGAAATTGAAGATTTACTGCTAATGACTCCGAAATTAGACAGAGTTGTACAGGGTGTTTTAAGGTAGAAGTAAGGGATTACAACCAGTGATTAGGCAACCCATACCGAGTCTATGTATGTATATTTGCGTATCGGCTGAGCCGCAGGGGCGGATATGCTTTGATATAAAACATTTTTTCTCCCAATTTCGTATAAGTTTTTCAAGCGAGTACAGCTCGAGAACCAAAATAAGTAGGGATTTGGAAGTTATTCGAGAAGAAACAGAATTTTATCCAGATTACCGTGGGATTGTTGATTTTTGTAACAGCACAACAGAGACGCAAGCAGTTGATGAAATAATGAGGAAAACGTGCATCAAAACCTTCAAGTTTCATGATTTTTGTTGAATGATTCAAAAATTTGTTCCCATGGCACATCAATTAAATCGATATTATTGGAAGAAAAAAGTTCGTTCTTTTCAATGCCTCAAACCTCCTTTCTCTATCTCAATTGGATGAAAACCTACGAGCATCTAAATTATTAAAAAGAAAAATGAAATTTCGAAAAAACTCAATTTATTATTATTTTTGAGAATTTAAATGCTCATAATTTTTCATCTAAGTGAGACAGAAAGGTGGAGTTTCCGGCACTGAAAAAAAAACAAACTTTTTTCTTCCAATAACAACAATTTAGTTGATGTGTTGTGAGGACAAATGTTTGAAAAATTCGACAAGAATGATAAAAATTAAAGGTTTTAGTGCACGTTTTTTACATTATTTTATCAACTGCTTACTTCCCCGCGTTTCTAGTACAGAAACTAAGTACCCCGTGGTAATTTAGATGAAATTCTCTTTCCCCTCGAATAAATTCCAAATTTCTGCCTGTTTTGGTTCTCTAGCTGCACTCGTTTAAAAAACTTAAACGAGATCGGGAAATAATTTTTTTCAAACCAGAGTAGATCAACCCCTGCGACTCGTAGGATTGGCAAACATACATACATGGACTCTGTATGTGTTGCGTAGTCACTGACTGAAATCCCTTACTTCTACCCTGAAACACCCTGTAGATGTAAAACAATAAATGGGATAATAGGTTAACGAGCCGAAAGAGTAGTGTAATGCTGACCTCTCCGTGGTATAGCCTACTAAAAAACACTTGACTGATCTGCCGGACAAAGCGGTCCGTCCGGATCTACGTTCACCAAAACCTGGTCCACATTTACCAAAAGGCCGACCGCACGTACCTGGCACTGCTCAAAAGCCGAGAACATAGCTTTGTAAAAACAAGTATATATTTTATAGCTTTTAGAAACAGAATGATTTTTTCAAGGCACGTGAGTCAGCCAAAAATGTGACTATGACTCCAACCTGACTCCTGAAATCAACATGGAAAGTTAACTCTTGTCGACTCCGGCCTGACTCAGGAGTCAAACTGTCAACGCTGCCAAATTGACTCCGACTCAGCTTTGACTTCAACTCCAAAGTGACTCCAGAGTCAACTTGATATCTTGACTCAGACTCCACTTTGACTCCAGAGTTAACTTCAGATCTGGACTCCAACATCACATTGGCTCCAGAGTCAATCTGTGACCTTGACTCCTGACTCCGGCTTGACTCCAAAGTAACTGAGGATTCGGAGTCAAATGGAAGTAATTTTGACTTCGACTCCTATTGCATTTTATAGTTTTTCGGACAACCAGCCACTATATCCGATAGCGCAGGATGTTTAAATGATAATCGTAAATCTACCATGCAGGGATGTAAGGCAAAAAATTTTTCCTTATATCCTTACAGAAACCAAGAACTTGGAGTTAGTTATTCTGATGTTGGAGTCAAAATGACTCTCATTTTAGTTTGACTCTGGAATCAAATTGGAATCAGAAGCGAATCCTAAACTAACTTCGGATTCGAGGTGGAGTCGGAGTCAAACTTTTAAAATTATTCTGGAGCCATGTGAGAGCCAAAAGTCAGATATTAAGATTATTCTGAAACTGATAAGTGATATTTACAGTTTTAAAAACTGACTTTTGTTGATTCTAGATCAAAATACTGAATCTGAAAGTAAGTAAAATTATGACTCTGAAGTCAGATGACGTCAAAAATTAAAGTTAGCGAATTTCTTCGGAGTCATGACAGGGTCAACTCTTGAGAGTCATTTTCTTCGATGTACTCTAAAATCAAAATTGACTTTGAATTTGACTTCGGAGTTCGTTCAGTCAGAGTCAATTTTTATTAGATTCCGGGTCCTTGATTAAATCTTCAGCTGAATGAATTACGAAGGAAAACATTGATTGAATAAAAATCTGCCATCCAATGTGTTAAATACTAAACTGGTTGTGTGATATAAGATATCGTTGAAAAAAAAAAACTAAAAACCGCATAAAATACCAATAATTGAGTCACATATCGATTGGTAGATCTATTCGCATATCCAATTGCAGCATTAAAGATCGAGTAAGATGAATTATTATAGAAGAGTTAATTCGATGAAAACCACAAAAAATCTACATTTTCACGAACAACTGGTGTGTACAGCAGTTTTCATGTCAAATTTCAAATTTCATGAAATGATATACATGTACTATAGATGTGACATCAGAGGCTCCTTCAAGTAAAAATGAAAAACACTGCCTATTCTCCTAATCTCTGTCATCTCTACAAAACATTGTAGTTCATGTGTGAACTGTAAATTCCTACCATCATGTCAGTCCAATTCTTTCGCATACCTTTCCCTACATCGACTCACTCTGGAGCTGGCTGTTTCTGAACTGAAAATCCACCACATAAACTTAATCCTCCTACACTCCTTTCATCAACAAAAAATTAAACATTCTTAAAAAATAGGATAATTAAGTCTAAAAAATTGCATTAATCATTAAAATATTTCTAAAATTGAAGTTTTTTAATGATAAAAAATGTAATTTTCCAAAAAGTTTTGCCCTCGCTTCTCTCAGGTCATAAGCGGTAATAGGGGGAAGCGGGTGAAGAGAGGAAAGTAGCACTCCAAATGGTTACAAGAAAATTTAATGAGTAATGATTTGTACATAATTTTTGGAGGTGAAAACTGTCTTCAAGTGTTCACAAATTTCAGTACCCCCCCCCCCCCTCATATCAGGAGAAGAAAGCAGGGGAAACACAAAAAATCGACATCAATGCAAGAGAATATAATCCTATTTTACTCATTGGGTGAATTTGAGCCCCCCCCCCCCCAGATAATCAAATAGTTAAAAATCATATAACATTGACAATATGAAATACTGAAATGATAATGCTTTATTTTGGTTTAATGCACCATAGAAATTTTTTCCATCGAGTTTTTAAAGAACTTTTTTAATTTCTCATGTTTTCTGAATTTCAAACAGGCTTTTCTAATAAATAGGTTTTTAAAGTTTATTTTCAAAACTTCCCGGATAAAATGAATTCTCCAGCTAGAGACTTCCACGATGGATCATTTTAAAGCAAATTTTATACAGTTTTTTGAACTGCTTTAACTCTATACCGACAATAAGATCCCTTTACGTTTGGGCACACATATTCATATAAAATATGCTTTTAAATGAAATTATTAATTTTTTTCTCAATCAAATCATCATATATGTAAGTATGGTAGATAGTTTTTCTATGCAACTAACAAACACCCTATTGCACTGCTCGTCTATTATTACAACCACGCGACTAATAAATTCATATATAAGTATATCTTTGACCTAGAACTGACAGGTATAAAATTTACGGGTCACTGCCACAAAAAGGAAAAAAAAATTTCGGTCATTGAACAAAATAACAGCTCATTACTGTACGAACGCGCATCTCAACTGGTAGTCCATTGAATGCATCAATTATCGTGTAGTTATTCTGTTTCTGTTTTTTTTTTTTTATCTATACACAAAGGCAATGCAGCACAAGATGCGGGTTCAAATATTAATCAACGTTCTACCATACTTAATTAGAAGGAACAATGTGATTTACAAACATCTCCTCAATACAGATACTCGTATTTAATGCAATCATAATCGTACGTATAAATGTACGAATCGTACAAATCAACTTTCTTATATAATGTGCGACCATAAGATTCAAAAAAGTAGTCATGAAGTAACCAACCGGTAACTACCATGTACATAAATTATTTGTGTGAAATCGATATCATTCAATTACAATCACCACTGACTGGCAGGTTAATTTATATGCCTATAATAATCACCTGTACGATACGAAAATTGCCTTTAGCACAGACCACTATGGGTTTTAAATCATCTGAATAGGTAAAGGTATAGTGTAGAACTATAACGGAGATAGATCAAATCAAGATCAAGGCTATACATACGCGTAGTAGGTACATTTACATATATGTACAAGGTGTAGTAAACTTTTATCTTAGCCTTTAGGTATACCTAATTTGTTTTTTTCGAACAACCTGTACGTGCCGTTAAAAAAAAAAAAAAAACGCAATATTAGACCAAAATATGTCGTTCAAAAGCGTTCGAGTTGTAAAATTTCGCCAGTAAAATTTATATATTTAATTTCGGAGACCCATTCACAAAATACTAATTCAAGGCTGACGACGACTATAATACAAATACGTAAGTTTATAAGTACGTATGCAGGCCGTGTATTAAAAAAATTTCAAATTACGTCGTATGTACTGTAGCTTATGTACATTAATTACATAAACGTTCGTTGACGTTTTTCGAATTTCGACTGTCGTGTCGTATACTACACGAATCCAACTAACATTACATACTCAAACTCATACAGTACACAATAAATCGTTAAACCGAAAAACTCGATTCGTTTACAAGAATGATGTCATTTTAAAATAACGTGCGTTTGTGGTTTAAAAGAAACGTTTCTGACGCTTTAAACGAGCTGTACTGATCCGAATTTAGAACACGTTTAATTCTAATAGTTCTTTAATAAATTTATCAGTTAGTCATCTCGAAAGATTTTTAGCCGCGTGAAATTTTAGGTATTGGGCAAAAAAAGTGGTTTTGCAAACCTTACTTGCAAATTCGTGGTTGTTCGGCAATTATCGGAAAACGTGACCAATGCGGCAGGCCAAGCATAGTCGCAAATGGACAAAAATGAGCTGATGTGCGATCTGAATGTTGAAAAATAATTTTATAATTGATTCCTGTTCTCAGAAGTTCAAACAACATATGTAGCTTGGCTGCATATTTTTCCCATCCTCCCTGCCTCGAGGATCAATCCCACTCACTGAAAAAACGCCTCTATCTCTTCACATATGGCCGATATAGAAAAATTTTTCAAACGAAATTTGCAGCTCGAAGTATGGGAAATATTTCGAGTCATGTGTGAAATTTCGATCAGACCACTTCCCCATCCTTTATTTTACAAAATTCCAGTCAAAAAGACCCCAAAAATCGATTATTTCTATATTACATCAAAATTAACTGGCACACGATCGATCATAGTCAACAGAACAATTGTTTAGAATTACAACAACTCAAAATACAAAATTGAGCGACTTTACCGCACAGTGTTGGAGAAGGGGGGGGGGTAGAGTAAAAATATTTTAAAAAACTACTAAAATGCAAAAAATCGAGAAAATGCGAGTCTTCGGGAGTTTAGTGTAACTGAATATTGGTAGGTAATATGCTCGAAAATTGCTACATAAGTTCTATTTTATCTTTACTTTCCACAAATGGCGTTTAAATTACCATACGAAAAGAATTTTTCGGGGTAGAAAAGGAAAACCGTCTTATGCGGTAATTTTTCCCCAAACAAACTCTAAGAAGGGGGGAGGGATTCGTCAATTTTGAATTTTGGACACTGCTCGTCATCGGATCTTAAAAATAATACAATATTCATGTCCTGCGAGATCGATTTATATGAAATCGATTCCAAAAACGTGACAATACTTTATGTGAAAATTCCAGGAGGCTGGTACGTCGAAGTTTTATCCCCTACCCCTCCTATGGAAGACATCGGATTTCCCTGGATCTAGAATTTTTTATATATCCTTATTAATAATACCAAATTTCATAATTATATTACCAATTTCCGGGTTTTGTTTGAAATGCGCCGATTATTACTGCACCATCATAATTATGTGATGAAGCGCGGAGGGGGGGGGGGGGTTAACACGAGGATAGAAGTTGAAAACTGCTAAATTTCCAGTACATGTATTCTCTTTGTGATTATTAACTACTTTTATTCTGTTGATTCTGGCCGTATGTCAGTTGATTTTTATGTAAAATAGAAATAATCGTTTTCTAGAGTATTTTTGACGGGCATTTTGTAAAATAGGTGGTGGAGGAGTGATCTGATGGAAATTTTGCACATGACTCGAAATATTCCTGATACTTCGAGCTACAAATTCTTTTTGAAAAATTTTTCTTCATCGGCTGTATGTGAAGAGATAGGGGGTGTTTTTGTGTTTTTTTATAAAGGAGGTTAATGCTCGGGGTGAGGGGAGTCAGAGGAATATGCACCCAAGCTAAATTTAATTTTGGTACGTTAAAAGCAGGAATGAATTGTAAAATTGCTTTCAACACTTAGATTGCACGAGTTTCCATTTGCGACTATGCTATTACTCGCAAGTTCGTTAGGGTGGAGCGATGCTAAGGAGTCCTTAAAGTGGATCATTTTCAAAAAAAATTACGTTTTTCTCGATTTTGGCCAATTTGACTTTTCATGAAACTTCGCACGGTACATCTAAAAGGTGCTAAGTGAGTTTCTACGTCTCCCTGACCCATTGGCAGCTCGATTGGATACCACTTTTGGGGTTTAAAGTGAGCTTCAAAAGTTCACAGATGGCGAAAATCAAATTTTCAACTTGGGAAGTGCGTGCCCTGCGATACTTCAATTTTGATGAAACTTAAATAGTTGAAAAGAGCATATCAAAAACCTCCTTCGCAGCTTTCTATGTTGATTTTTCGAATTTTTACAAATTTTAAACGATTTTTCCCACAAGAGCGTGCTGTAGAAGTAACATTTCGTAGACGAATAATTACCAATAAATCTTTGAAAATTCGTAATAAATCGAAAAATCAACATAGAAAGCAGAAAATTTGGATTTGGGGTTTTTTGGCACGCTTTTGCCAACTATTCAAGTTTTATCAAAATCGTAGTACATACGAGTAATCTAACAGATCATTTCAGAATCTAAAGCTCACTATGTTTATTACGTAGGTTCAGAATCGTTCTTTTTTAAGCGGTAAGTAAGCTTAATTAGAGATATACCACGAGTACTGCTGTGAGAAAGATGAGGAAGAGATGAAAAAAGGCACATATCGCAGTCCATCTGCGAACGTTCGAAGCTCATTTTGAAGGCCGAGCTGTCAATGGGTCAGACAAATGCAAAAACTCAAATCACAACTTTGAGATGAACAGAGCCAAAATCAAGAAAAACTTCATTTTTTTCGAAGATGGACAACTTCGAGGACTCTTCGGCATTACTCCCTTCGAGATATCGGGCTTAAATTTAGTACGGTATCTTCTCCACTCAGAATAAGTATCCTCAGTGAAAACGGTTAAAATTCCAGGAATGTTTTTTTTTTCCGCTCCACCTTGATGTTTGTGGTTGCTTGGTAATTGGCGGAAAACATGACCATTGGACCAATGCAGCAAGGGCAGCACGTTCAATCTTTTTTTGTATCGATTGTGTAAGATGAAAAAAATTCTCAACATACCTATAAAAACCGAACCATCATACTCGTCCGGACTCGGAGCGCCTCGCAAACAGGACGGAAATCCTCTACTGAATCTTCTCAATGTACCGGATGAGCTAGTACTCTCGGCTGAAATAAAACTACCACTACAATACGCCAAAGAATTCAAATCGGCTACGCAATCCGGAGGTAGTGATAATGAGACAGCCATCGTAAGCGTAAATCCCCGCAATATTCTGGTTACACTCGGTTGGCCGGTTGTTTATTCTTCGTATGTCGCCAAACATGCACGAATGTCGAACCAAAATACGTCTGTACGTAGGTAGGTAGTAGATCTAGGTACAAATTACCGACACCAGCGACGACCAGGCCCCAACAAAAGACTGCGCCAACCGGATACTAGACGTTTTACTTCTAACTTCCGAATCATTTGTGTAAACGGTAAAGTACCAACATAGTACGTACGCAGACACGTAGACAAAGTATCAGATTCCGACTAGTTTTCTAAGACTTGCCGAAGAGCAGATGTTTTGCAAATTGTTAGCACGCTTCTAACTTCCAGCGAGATGTTTTCTATACTTAGCATAATGGCATGATGAAGGGTACCACATAAATCACAACACGATCGTCGATCACTCTGCGATTCAAAAATTTACGAGATAATTTAAATAAGTAGGTAAAATGTACGCGAATATATATTTTGGGCGAATTTCGATCAAATTTTCTCGACTGGTTTTTTTTTTCAAGCTCGACAATCGATTTGTTGTTAAACAAAATGTATACACGTAGGTAAATATTGTGACCACATAGTGCATTTACAATGTACATTAATAATAATAGACCTACTATACGTAATCCTCGAATTAATTATACACTACGTTTTTCCAATAAAGGTATACCCTAAACCTTGACCAAAATGTATTTAAATTGGGTCGTACGCGACGAGACGATTCGCAGCAAAAATACGATAAGCAAAAATTGTAACTGTAACGAGAAAATATCATCGTTTCTTTGGTAATTTTTTTTTTTTTTTACACATCTTGTATACACTTCAACTACAGGTACATGAAGTACTGACGACAACCGATTAATTTTTTTATAAGTACTTTTAACCTTGAGTATAACATTTTACGCTCAAATGGTCACCAATTCTTTAAACTTAATTTATGCACGATTGTATCAGATAATAATTTTTCAGCCTTTGTTTTCGTACCATTATACACGAGCTAAACGTATACGATATTATTTTCAAAAATTATATAGTATACCAATCTATTGCTGACCTTCGAATACACCCAACTTTTCTTCACCTGTCAGTAAAAATTCGATTAAATTGTTCGAGATGAAAAAAATAAAATAAAATTTTCAACAATGATCTAATCGAGATAGAATATCCAGTCGAGAAAATTGAAAATCCAAAAATTTACGAGGACGTATTAAATATACTTACACCAAAACGAAAATAATTATTCGAGTTAAAAAATAAAAAAAAAAAAACAAATTACTGCGAAACGAAATTAAAAAATTAAAATTAAGCGCATACGATGTTATAACAAGTAGATATACGTAAAAAAGTAAAGAAAAAACGTAACAGACGCACGCGAGGATTAACAAAAAACCACATCACCGAACCGTCTCACTCGAGTTATTATTTTTATCAAAACGCGTTGATTGGCAACCGAAAGTTGACTCAGCTAAACAGTTGTGAAAAAACAGTGTTGCCAATGTAACCGATATGAATGCTCGTTGGTAACACTGCTAATGTTCTATTTATGTTGGTTTTGAAGTACTTCTATTTGCGATCAGTTTTATACGAATATGACGACAATAATATGCCAACGAAAAGAATTTTTTTAATCGGACAAAATTGAAAATTACAATTACAAATTAATACATACATATATATATATTTTTTTTCAATTTCATAAATCAAATTTTCGTGTTCTTATAGTCTACATATTCAAAAAATAAAAATTACTAAATTTGCTTGGTAATTCATTCGTTTTTTAAACATTTTAAATTACTTTGAATTATTTCTTTTTCGTTGCAATTAAATTTTCTCATTAAGTTCTCATTAAAATACTTGAAAAAATTCTTAGAAGTTGATCTTATCAAAATGATACTTTCACACACTCATATTACAATAACTACTAACTAGGTATCTAATTTGGTGCTATCACTAAATTGGTCGGATTCATTTTTTTTTTTCGAATAAATAAATAAACCTAAGCAACGCTGCTAACAAGTTCGGTAAACTTTTTAAATCAAAATCCATATCAAAGATCAAGAAGTTCATCAAGATTATTTTTTAGCATATTTCACCAGCTCATTTCTCTCGTACTCGTACATATGGAAACTCCAGTTCCATATACGAATCTCCGAACGTCCAAACATCTGAATGATATTTTAAATTTCTTACGAAAGTTCAATGATTAACATCAACGTAGAAAAACGAACAGAATCCAAGAATCTGGTATCGAAAAAATTGGATATTGATGTTTATATTCGTATCTATGATGCAATTTTACACGTTATTTTGAAACTTTCATTCGTTTTCATAAAATTTAGAAATTTTTTGAAGGAGAGGAGGGAAAAGGTGATGAAAAATTGCGAAAACGTGGAGAAGATTTGAGTTATCTAATTTGACTACCCACCCCCTCCATTACTTTAAAACTTCAAAATTTACATACATATGGAAATTTAAAAAAAAAAAAATTTATACAAACATTTTTACTGAAAATGTACTGCAGTAGCACCAATCGACACCAAAAAAATCGTTTGCAATTTTTATTACTTTTCTGGGGGCACAAAATCGTGTTTAAAAATGAAAAAAAAATATATTTTGAATTTTTTCCCATAATGAAGCTACAATACGAAATTTTATAATTTCTAATGTTTTAAAAAAAAAGTAATTGTTTTTTGTTCTTCCACATCCAAACAATTTAAAATATTCGTTCATACAGATAATTTTTGATTTTTCAACTTCTAAAAAGTGAAAAACACTGCAAAAATTACTTTTTTGCTCTTAGCTGATCTACTACAACATATCATTACCAAAAATTTCAAAAAAAAGAGAATTTCTTCGGTTTTGGTTTTGAATCATCAGAACAACCGCTGGGAATTACTACGTTCTAAATTAGAGGATTTTAAAATTTTTTTTATCTATCGCTATCACACCATCCCCTCAACCCAGCTGAAAATTGATATATGTACCTATCAAGTATGAGGATCCAGAGCGAATTTATCCATAAGATAGAAAATGCAATTGCCTCAGGTTTACGTAGTTTTTTTTACAAAACATTACCCTTACTTTGCTCGAACATTGATCAAACTTTTTTCAAAATAGAAATCATTTCTCAACTCGAAAAATCGAAGAAACGAGCATCTCCGAAAAAATTTTTTTCTCTCGTCGTACTCGGAAATTTTTCGAAGGTTTTTTTACAAATAGAAAATCATTCTAAAACTCGGAAAATGCACTTTTTCATTCCTGAAAATTCCTCTTCAGTTGAAAAACTGGATTGTTGGCAACCTCAGTTTTTTCATCTAATCATACTTTGTTTCATATAAAAAAATTATTCTTGAGGAGGAGGGGGGGAAGAGGTTACTACGTATAACCTTTCTAAAAGAAAATTGAAGCGAAACACTGCCTAAGCATACGAAAATCATTATTCGGCCCCGTGTAGATTTCCATAATGTACCTTTGGGAAAGAAGAAACAGAAAATAATTTCATCTCTAGAACACCTTCATGCATTACACAGTCATTCTCAAATGAATAATAATAACATGGGAACTTTTTTCCAAGTTTTATTTGTTTATCTAAAGCTCGAAAATCTCTTGCTTTTTTACTCCTACGAATAAATGCCCACTGTAATCAAATCTAACCACATAGCGATGAAAAATAAACTACTTTTCGCCTTGCCAAAGTAAACTTGGAATTAATCGGCTCATTCTTCATAAATATGGATTTTATAAATAAGTGCGAAAATATTCGAAGCTAATTTTAGCATACGTATCCATTATTAGCTTTATTTTCGAATTATCATGATTTAATTTTAACAATTTTCAAAAATTTTCAAAAAATTAAATTTTTGAAATTTTTTTTTAATAAATGGAATTATTATACATAATTTATACCCAAAATTATCATTTCCTTTTTTCTTTGAAAATTTTTAAAAAATGTCACTTTTCGCATTTTTCCACGATTTTTTGAAAATTTAAGAACGAAAAGCTCTCCTACAATAAAATAGAGCAATCCGGCCTATCGTCGATAACGTTGGTATGGATATAAAACCAGCCCCAAAAAATTATCGACTTCTACCCCACATCCTAACCTGAGTATCATTACCGTATATGCTCAAAGTTCAATATTTCCCATTTTCCAGCTGGATGGGAGGGGGGGGGGGTGATTCAAAAAGATGGAATTTTAACACAAAATACTTATCAAGATGGTATATATGCGAGTTTTTTCAATTTTCTTTTTGAGAAGAGGTTTGCGGGAGGTTGAAAGTTTTAAAAATTTTAAAAAGTTTTGGAGGGATCCAAGGCAGAAATTGTTTTTAAAAGCTTAGTTATACCTCTGAAATGCAAACTTTTTTTTATAGGTGTTCAGAGTGGGGAGGGGTGTAAAATGCTCAAACAAAATTTAAAGTTCATAAAAATGCGTCTTTCTTTGTTGTATTTTTGCCACATTTAGACCTTCACAGTTGTTATCAATGTACAAATAAAAATTTTAAGTAATCTATGTCAAAATACATAAAACCAACAATTTTTGATACTTGAGCCGTTCAATTTTCTTCATAGGTCATCACCTGCAAAATTTTATTAAAAAAAAAAATCGAAAACAATTTTTTTTTTAATTTTGAAAATTTTAGAATTTTAACTCAGTTTTGCAAGTCGAAAAAACCTGAGTGGAAAGCTGATATTTTTACCACGTTCATTTGAGGCTATTTCGTAACTATTGTGACTCCAACGCGACATTTGCAGATTTCTGAAAAAAAAAAATCGATCCATGCTTTCGTCCCTGAACTACCTCGAGTACCTACAGAGGAAGGTGGGCCGAAATTCGCGTTTTTTTTTTTTTTTTGGAAATCTGCAAACGATGGGGGTCACAATAGCTGCAAAATGATCTCAAATAGATGTAGTGAAAATTTCATCCTTCTAACTCTTATTTTTTTAAATATTACAAAAATTCGAAAATTTTCAGAATTTTTCAAAAGACGAATAAAAAAATTATTTTAAAATTGTTTTCAAAAATGTAACTATTATGCATATTTGAACTCAAAATTTTTATCATTATTTCTATTCTCAGGAGTTTTTAAAAAATATCACTATTTTCGTTTTTGAAAAATTTCTACAAAAGTATGAAGGACAATTTTTTTTTTTTTAAACACCATTCTATTCTAAAATAGATGTAGAACATTGCTTAATTATAGCTGATCAAGCGCAATATTTGAATTTTATTCTCGTGGACGATTTTTCAGGGATGCTTAAAGAATTGTTTTTTGATGTTTTTTCAAGAATTTTTTCACACTGTTAAAATTTTTTCTCGGTAAATGTTTAATAAAATCGACCGACTGCATTTACCTTCGTCCATTTAAAATCTGTTTTTCTCACTTTTCTCCTTCTCAGCGGTTCTAATTTGGTATTCCAGCAAACAATGAAAACCAGGCTATTACAGTCTATCGACCAACGGCATATGAGGGGGGGGGGGGGTGGGGGTATCAGCAAAATCGGTTTGGGGAATATCAGATATTTAATTTATTTTCTGTTTCCCCGAAAATTAAAATCATTTACTTCGCTCGATACAGATCAAAATCTTTGAAATTCGGTCGAACAGCGAATTAGAAATACATAAGTGGGAAGTGAACTTGGGACAATTTGGGGGAGGGGTGCTGACGGATCAAAAGCGAAAAATCGCCCCCTTTTCAGCCAATTAATATAAAATCAAAAGTCGCACAACATATTCAAAAATCAACCTGCTAGGTCAATTAGAAAGAGAGATATGGGCGTTTTCTTCCTTTTTGTCCTTAAAGAGGGGCCGGGCCGTTCCTCTTCTATATTCCCACCAAACTGAGCTAGGAAATTGAAATTTGGTATGTAGATTTAGTCGGAACCCTAGATGTGCCTTTTGGGGGTTTCGACTTTTTAGCTCCACTGCATCCCCTCAGAGAGCCCCAAATATTTGTTTTTTTTTGGTCTTTTTTCTTATTTTTTGAGTTTCTTTCTCGTATAATTCCCCTCCAAATTGAGCTAGGAGCTTGAAATTGGGTAGGCACATTTAGTAGAGCCCTAGATGTGCCTTTCAGGGGGTCTCGACTTTTTATTCCCATTGAGCCCTTTCTACCCGTACTGCTGATTAGGAAAAAGCATCGCGAAGGGATGCTTTTTCATTCATGTTTTCATTCCTGTTGAGAACAAGATACAAGTTAGAAATTCCCTCAAATGGGCTAGTTGGTTTATTATATCGAAAACCTTGCCTATTTTATGAATCGCTGGTTATTTAAATTTTCTTCCAATTTTTTAACAATTTTTTTGTTTTAAACACACGACCATCAAAAAATGGGTATATCTCAAACAGCCTTACGAAGGGGGTTCGCATTCGAAAATCGTCTCAAATGATCTTTTTAGGTGAAACTAATCGTACTAAAATTATTTTTCGTATAATTTGTTTTGGATTTTTTTTTTCAAATTTTAAACCGTTTTAGAGCCGAGTTGAAATTTCTACAAGGAATATGGGGCTGAAATTTGTATGCCTTAGTACGTTTCGATTTTGAAAAAAAAAAAAAATGTCAAAAACCACCCACTCTAGTGTCTTGACTTACCCACTTCGTACATCTTTCTTTTCATAAAAAGGTGTTTTGAAAATTTTCATAAATTTTATAAATGGTTTACTTAGGAGAATGTGAAATATAAAATAATTACGTAAGCAATACATGCACGAGATGATATCTGTCAAGTGATAATATATTTTCACTTAAAAGAAAATATGTAAGTATGTATTTCGATTGTTGACTTTCATCGGTATACTACACCAACCGACTACCGGTCCTCGAGAGGATTATTTTAGTTTGACAAGTATTCGATAAGTTTATACATATATTTATACGTACATATGTATTAATTACCAACACGTTGCTCATTTTTTTTTTTTTTTGCATAACAATTAGCTTCACAGTCGATACTGTTAACCAATTACCATTCAACTTTCTAGTAAGTATACTTTAAATACTTTCTCGCATATTTGAAGTACGCGTACGCCGTACGGTACAAATGTGTATGTCGCATTCGCATCTTGTGCACGTTGCGTTGTTGTTTGAGTATAGACAGAGCGTACACATACGAGTATTTAACCCGTCGCAGAGTTCATTCGTCGATTACGTTAACTTTCTATGTGTAGGTGCCCATATGGGGGTTATTCGTTCATTACAGTAATTATAATGGTCGATTTACGCAGCTCGTACGAGAACAGAACGGCGGTACGCTGATGCAACAGGCTCGTTATGGTGTTTACCATAACGAACATATAACATGGAAACCGGCTGCATGGCTGATGCTTGTATGTTCTATGTCCAATGTACTCGTATGGCATTAGCATGGTAGCTGCTGCGAAAAATTACATCCAAATTGGTACGATTTTTTATTTTTTTTTACAGCCAATGTCGAGCGTAGACTGGTACGTTTTAGTACGTCGAAAAGACCACATGTAAAAGTATATACTTTACCAATACAAACTAACATGGTACCGCAAATAGCGATTTCGTAAAAATAAATATACGTACATCGTAACGCTTGTCTGTAGGTAGGTAGGTAGGTAGGTAGGTAGGTAGGTAGGTACAGTACACGCTACACAATTTTGTCGACCAAAAAACAAAAACCGCCGTAGCCGAGATACTTTCGTAATTTCACGACCGCAACTGGCAACAATAGTAAGTAAGTATTGCCAGCGCGACGAGAAATTCCCACATTTTAATTGATTTCGTTAGTAATTAAATCAATTATAAATATACGAAGGCATTCTGCGCATCAAGGATCGAGCTCTATGAACTGCCTCTGCCTATTCGATGCTTCTAGATACACAGAGTTAACAGTTGACCTTCGGTTTTCCTATAGAGTCATATAGTCCATCGGTACAGCATACCCTACTCTCATTCAGCAGTTTCCCATCTTCTGAAACACGTTGAACTGCGTAACCGGCCGAATGGAAAAATCGAACAAAGAATCGTTCCGATTGTTTAATTCGACAAAATTACACCTCGGTTTCGCTTTTCGAAGTAAAGTAAAAAAAAAATTAGCGTTCAACGTATCAAGTAGTTAAGTTTTCGCGGTGCGAATAAATTTGCAAAATAAAATATGTGTAACGTGACATTAACCGCGAGACTGTTTTAATTAGGTATCCTTGAAAAACGAGTACAATTTGAAAAAATGCACGCGATTTGTGAAGTTCGCCTCTGCACTCGGCTAACATATACGCGATTTTTGTTATGCATTATTATATTTTAATTAAACCCAACAATCCGAATAATTAGCATTTTTCGCTCTCGCGTACACGTGCCATACTGCGAGACCTACAAAGAGGCCCGAAATCGTGTTGCAAAATACGTCATCGTCAGTGGTAGCCTAGTTGGCAGGGTCGGTACTACTACACATGTTATATTACTGCTCCGCTTGTTTTTCAAAATTTCGCAAAGTGTATTGAATTCACAATCCAAAGGATTTTTCAACCTACATGTCATTTCAAGCGAAATTAGCGATGTTTTAGAATATTACTCGTATTTCAAAAATTGATCTGAAAGTGTTATCTCTATTTTCTTCGACTTAGAAAAAGCCTACGACAAAGCTTGGCAGCATAAAATACTTGAGAAACTCCACTCTATAGGAATTAGAGGACATTTGGCACACTTCGTAACAAATTTCTTAAAAGATCGTCAGTTCAAAGTCAGGGTAAACAATACTTATTCT
>FIZR01022740.1:19167-31661 GCA_900060175.1 Ferrisia virgata
GAAGGTGGGCCGAAATTCGCGTTTGAATTTTTTTTTTGGAAATCTGCAAACGATGTGGTCACAATAGTTGCGAAATAACCTTCAAAAGGTGTGACAAAAATTTCAGCACCCCAACTCAATTTTTCAAACTTGCAAAACTCACTAAAAGTTCGAAAAATAATAAAAATCCAATAAAATTTTTTTCCAAAAATGGAAGATGCATTTCCCCAGCACCCCCACCTCCACCGATGGGGTCGAAAATGGTGACATTCATTTGTGCTTCATTTGTGCTTCGTCAGTAATTGTTTGTGCTTCAAGTTCGGTCGTTGGTGTTTCATCCCTTCCACAGTCAAGAGGAAACGTTTGTGGGAGAGGGGGGCTGTAAAAATAGCAGCGCCCCCAGCAGCATCGATTGGGATAAAAGTGGTGTCATTTGTTTGTGTTTTGTTAGTGCTTGTTCATGCTTCAAGCCTGGTCGTTTGTGCTTCACCCCTTCCGCAGTTATGATGATCAGTTTTTGGGTTCTGGGTTCTGTAGAAATGGTTTTTAAAAAAAGCGTTATAAAAGTAATTGGAGTGAAAAAAATAGATTCGTTTGTGCTTGTTTGAGCTCGTACCAAAAATGGTGTGATCCCCCTACTCCATGTTATCGAGTCTTTTACTATGATGTATTTAGTATGGATACAACATTTTTTAAAACATGACTCAGCAAAACATTACGCAACTTTGCAAAACCTTGCAAAACTTCGCAAAATTTAACTTTGTACAATTTTGCGCCACTTTGAGAAACGTTGCAAACATGACTTTGCAAAACCTTGCAAAACTTTAATAAACATTGCACAACTTTGCGCAGCTTGACAAAACTTTGCGAAATTTAACTTTGCACAACTTTGCGCCACTTTGAGAACATTTTCAAAACTTTTTAAAACATGACTTTGCAAAACTTCGCAAAACTCTGCGCAACATTGCAAAACCTTGCAAACCTTTGCGCAACTTGGCAAAACGTTGCGACATTCAACTTTGCAAAACTTTGCACAACTTTGCGCATTTTTATAAAACTTTGCAAAAACTTCTTAAAACTTTGTAGAACTTCTTGAAACTTTGCAAAACTTCTTAAAACCTTTTAAAAGTTTGCAAAACTTTATGCAACTTGGCAAAACTTGACTTCGCGCAACTTTGCAACATTTTTGCAAAACTTTGCGCCACTTTGAAAAAATTTAGAAAATTTTTCAAAATTTTGCAAATTTTTTAGGAATTATGCAAAATTTTGACACATTAGATAATTCTATTTTCGATGCTTTCTAATTATAGAAAAAATACTAGAAATTTTTGTAATTTTCAAGCATTGGCAGATTTAAAGGATCGATTGGAGGAAAATTGTAAATGTTCAAAATATGAAAAAATGCAACCGATTAACATACAAAACTCACAACTCTGGAGTAATTGGCAGAGAAGAAAAGCTACATTTTCATCTTTTCAGACTTGGTATCAACGTTTCTGGTCCGGATAGCAAGGTTGTCCAAGATGACAACCGACGCTTCAGGACAATCTGTAGTGAACAGTTTGTCTTGAAATACCGGTTGTCTACCAGAACAATCGCCTATATCAGGCGAACAAAAAGTTTATGAGCAAATTTGGAAGCATTAGGACTTTCTGCTCAGAGTGAATAGCGTCAAGCCACATATCTAATGTGCTATGTATCTGAAATTTTTACTATGTTAATTTCACATTATTTGCCAACTTTTTTCCAATCTTGTCTACAACTTTTCAAAAATAAAAGTCAAAATTGTAACATCCTAATAGTATAACTGGAGGAAATTCTAATGGATGGAAACAGCAAGAAGGAAAAAAACATTGAATATAATTTTCAAGAAATTTTCGGCAGAATCTTCAGCAATCTTGCATAAGAAGTTATTTATCTAATACTTCGAAAAGAAACGCTCCATTCAAATCAACTTTAATACCTATTTTTTTCAGTGATTTAGAAGTTTGAGTGAAATTTTCAATTTTTTTGCAAATATCAGAAAGCTTTAAAATAGGTAATGAAATGAACTTCTGGGAACAACGCTTTCGTTAATACAGTATATTGAATAAAACATATCGGTCTAATTTTTAGGTATTCTATAAAACCACCATTCTCTGGTTAAATACGTCAACGTATTTAAATCTAACTTGATGATGAAAATTTAATTTAAAAATAATATAATAAACAAAACTTTCCGCTTACACGGATGCAATAAGGTAAAGATCTAAAGACAGAAACCCTCATACGAGTAATATACGTGTAGGTAGGTAGGTAGGTAGGTATATACATACTAGAAAGTAGGTATAAGTACCTCCACCTACCAATGACACAGTATTAAAAAAAAAACTTTACTAATAAAAAAATATTTGCATGCTATAGACATAGCAAAAAATCTCTTCGAACATTTCCATAATTAAATAGAAATTAGAAAATTTACATGTAAGCGGTTTAAGCTTTGAAATATGGCCAAGAACAGTTGAAAATTGTACATGTTGCTTTTCTATGCCAGATATCATCGAGAAGGCTTAAAATAACGCTCGGATGAATGAACAACGGACGTAATCCGATTTATATGATAATTAGTTTCCAGCTCTTTTAAAATAAACGAAGCATATATTGATATATGAAAACCTAGCGTGAATTCTATCGCTGAGCTAGGTTGTATTGTACGTACCTACGCACCTACAAATACATCACCATGATTCTTGTGCGTATTATTTGTACAAGTTGCCGGCTTAAAGCGATGATCTCGAGAGAATTTCAATTGTTTCAATTAAAACAAGTTGTTAAAACAGTCATTGTAAAAATAATAATAATTCGCAAAATCAATGAGTCTCGTTGGTTGTACCTAACCGTGTTGAAGAAATAAGAGCCCTAGTGAATAAGTATTTTTCTCGATTTATCCAGCGAAGGTTTAACACAAAGGAAGATGGTATTTTTTGCGTTGCGATGCTTACATTCACCAGTTCTACATGTATAGGTAAAGCACCTTACCTACATTCCACGAGTATACAAAACGTGACCGCCGCAAAGCATTCGGTTTCCAGCGAATATTCGCCAACTAACCTACTAGGTAATAGGTATATCTTATTAGGTAGATTTAATCCCTAAATAAATGTAATGTTCTTCGGTGGCTCGTTAATTTATGATAAAAATACTGTATTATATAATAAGAACACAGGTACTTTTCGCTGTAGGAGTATTTCCTTCGGTTCGGCAACTTGTTAAACATTACGAAAAGCTTGTTAAAAGTATTTCGTTATAAAAACTTTCCGTCCAAGACGACGTTTTCCATTATTTAAGTAGCCATTTGGTATTCGGATGACGTGCAAATGTCATTTTATTAAACAAAGGATACCTGCTGTACGTTGAATTCATTAAAATCATTTCAACGATCGCGATATCACATAGTTCCTGAAACACTTGCCGACCGGTACTCAAAATGCACCTTGACACCAGTCAAATGTTACGACGAATAATTCAACCTTTCTTATATTTTCGTATATTCAAACTCAAAATACACGAACGTTAGTGGAATACTTTAAAAATTACATTACCATCGTTCGCACATTTTTTCTTACACATTTTCACTCCCCACAAGCGCAAAAAAACCGCTAATTTTCTTAAAAGTCGAATCCGGGCGTTATTTAAATTTTTTTTCCATAAAATACGATAAATATACCAATATTTCAGCTCTCGAATGTGTTATTTCGAAATAAATAAACCGACAAATTTTAAAGCTGCTGGGTTTACAGTTATCCAATGTAAACCTCAATTCATTCTCAATCTGGATGTAATTTCGTTGCATGGAAAGAAATCTTACAGGTGATACTCTAAAGGTAAACAACAAATACGTCAAAATGTTTGATATTAAAAGAATACCCACGCGATAACGTTCTAAATTTTTACCTTTTGTCTACTTTTTGCTATAGTACTACAACCTATTTGACAATTTTTAATATCTGTAGGTTTGTAATAAGATTGTTCCATATTCAACTTTCACCAATAAAGAATTCTTTTCATAAGTATTCGTCAAAAATTCTGTAAAAGTGAAAACTTCTATAACCGATCTTTCTCATATTGCGCAGTGTAAACGAAATTTTCAAGCCTATACAATTTCATTTACTATTTTCAGCGTTGTATTCACTGATATAGAATCATCGTAACATTCAAAGCTTTTCTGCCAACAATCTAGAGTGAAAAATCCGCCGTAGGCCTGAAGGCAGCTTCATACGTACATACAATATATGGTATGCGACATGCTAAAAAAACTACTGGAATGAGTACGTTGTTGGTTTTATTTTCATGATGAAGTTATTTTTTATTGCTCTGATGATTTCATATTCAATGAAAAAAATCTCACTGGTACGTATTGAATGCAGACTGGCACAAAGAAGCCTGGGTGACTCAATGATCCTAGGGATTAGTGATGGGCACTTTTCATGAAAAGTAATTTTGTGAAATGAAATATGAAATGTTTCAGAAAAGTGAAACAAAAAGTTGAAAAGTGTAAAAAGTATTTTCATGTTGTTGAAAATGTCTCGTCAAGGCGGTCACAATGGTACAAATAATATCACAAAATAAAATTACAATTGTAAAATAAAATGAAAAAAGGTTGTTTCCAACTAAAATCACCCTTACAACTTGCCAACCCTTCAATTAAAAAAAAATCTCTACATCCGACATGTCCTTATTTCTTGCTAGTCTTTGAAGCTCGTAATTTTATTTTGTGATGTTATTTGTACCATTGTGACTGCCTTCACGAGACATTTTCAACGATGGGTCACATGAAAATGGTGTCGTGTTACACTTCATTTTTGTTTCAATACACATTAAACCCCCTTACCACTTGAAAAATTTCAATGAATGCCCCGCCGAGTTTACCAGGCATCGCAATTACTATGTCAATTTTATATCTGAAAAATGTCATCAATATTCTATAGCACAAAACAGGTGTACTTTTGGCGAATTTTTGATTTTCAGGTGACATTTGAATGGCACATTACTGACAAACCTCTGACACGTACTTGTTGACACTTCAGTGACGCATAAATGACATATTTCTGATACTACCGTAAGACTATATTGAATCGGCACAAAGATGACATGAAGTTAATGTTTCAGCAGACACATTTGCGACGCATTAATAGCTTATTTCTGACACACATTGTATAGTACTAATGTGGCACAAATGTGTCATATGTTTGACATTTTTGTTGGCACTTTAATGGCATATAAATGACAAACTTTCATTTGATGGGATGCTGGTAAAATTACGGCACAAAATTAAATAATGATATGCTTTTGACCTGATTATGGTAAAAATTTGAATAAGGGAACATTGTTAACAAGGTTATAGCACCTTTTTGACACAGTTGCAGCACGTTTTTGACTCCAGTTTGGCAGTACACTATTGTAATTATAATGATATCTGACATGTTTTTGACTTATTTTTGACATTAATGTGACTTGGTATTGGCATGCATAATTGTTTATGACAACATTATGGCACTATTTTGGCACATTGGTGGTATGCTTTTGACACTACTTTGGCATATTTCTGACGAAATTGTGACATATTCTTGGCACAATTTTAGAATGTTTTGACCTGGTTTAGAATTGTTCTGACATATTACAGCGAGCATACGCCACAACTGTGTTAAAAATGTACTAAAGAGATGTCAGAAACAGGTTACAATTGTGTCAAAATAGTGTCATCTTATAAGTGTCATAATAAAGTCAAAAGCATGTTGGATGTCATTATTATGACAATAGGGTGCTGCTGACAAAATGAAGCCAAAAACATACCACAATGTGTCAAAAATGTGCCAAAGTGGTGTCAGAAGCATGCCACAATTGCGTCGAAACAGTGTCACAATGTTGTCAGAATTATGTCACTACTAAGTCACACGAGTGCCATGATCAGGTTAAAAGCATGCCGGATGTCATTATTATCACAATAGTCTACTACTAAAACAGAGTCAAAAGCATACTACAACTGTGTCAGAAACATGTCACAACAGTATCAAATCAAGTTTATACTATTATCAGAAGGATGCTTCCTAATTGGCTGAAACGTTGCCAAAAGTGTGCCATTTTTGCTGTCAACCCTCACGTCAGAACTGTCATATGGCATTACATTTAATACAATTTGTACGATGAGTAACTGTACAAGAGGTAGCGATTGAACAGCAGCACTATGGCCAGTCAGCCAAAGAGTATAAAGATCACCCCCTCCCCATTTTTACATTATTTTCCCTTCAAGGAGCACTTATTCGCTGTTATTTCGAAAGAATAGGGCACACTTACCAAAAGAAATTTTTCTCCCAATTTTTGGATTACTTTTGCACGGCTAATTTTGGAACAGTGTAATTGCAAATTACATTCAGCTGTTATTTACAGCATTAAACAGAGCGCAGATATAATAGGGTCATAAAGTAGGTCTGCAACGAAAGATTCTGGTACCTAGAATAAGAACATTGAAAATATCCTCAAAAACTTTTCGAAACAGAAAAAATTTCACCAAAATTCCAAACTCCTATCGTATCTCTATACTTAAATCCTGAGATACAGTCAGAAAAGTGTGTTTTCGTAGTGATGGTTTTCTCATCAAGTAATCGCAATTCCCACTAATCAAAAGATAAAAACAAGAATTTAAAAAATTTTTTCCAATGATAACTCGTTTGTTTATTTGCTTTCGGGTTTCTAAAAGGTAAATTTTGTAAAAAAATTTCGAGAGAAATCACGAAATTTTTTTAGAAAATGTATTTTTTATGTAAAAATATGCTATAAAAATTTCAAAATCGTAAAACTGGTGGAGCATAGTGAAAAAAATTAGAACTTAGGTCGGTATCACAAAATTCGTGCCAAACAGCTCAGTTGCGTGAGATATCTCTTCACGGTAGCGTGTGGAAAATGCAACGTATTTTACGTGCTTAAAACTACGTACTTGCTGTGAGGTATAAAAATTTTTACGGACAGGAGTCTACATCTTTTTGCCTTGTCAAGGTTCAAAAAGTTTCCGGAGGAATTTTCAGCTTTCCTGTACCATCATACCCTTTGTATAAAACATTACTTTGGCCAATCAAATTCTAATGTTGTTCTCGACAAATTACTAGATGCCTTTTTTAAATATGCAGCTTGCAGTATTGATCTACAGAGAAATAACAATTGAAGTAGGTATCAAGATCAACGTGGTGTGTATAAAATTCTTTTCGACAGTTTTTTACATATAAACAACAAATTTTCAATTCGATAATTTAAATAACCATTAATTTTAATCTACAGCTACGTAACGATTCCTTTCTTCTTGAATTTCATCACATTGTTGTATTTTTGTTAAAAAATTACCATACTCTTTATAGTTTCAGTACAAATAATAAATAACCCCACTCAGAAGTATTCAACTGAAATGAAGTATGAATATTTTTGAATAAAAGAAAGAACAAGCGAACTATCGATCGGATGAATAGAAAAATTTTCCAATTTTCGGTACACTTTCATTAATTTTCATAGATTTGAATAAATTTCATTAAACATCTATCAAAATTCTATCAGACGCCTTGAAATGATTGGAAATGCACAAAATTAAAAGTTTTTGGCAAATTCAAGCAATTTTTTGAATTTTTCAAAGTTTTACAAATTTTACAAAGGTTAAAAAAAATACAAATTTTTATTCAACAGCTTCGATTCTCTGAAAACATTGATTAGTTGATTTGGTATACCTACAAGAGTGCGTTTGGTAAAGTTTGAAAATTCTGAAAAAAAAAATCAAAATTCGACTGGACACACCAAAATGCTAAAAAGCAATGGAAAATGAATTTGGAGAGTCAATATTGATTAAGAATTCAACCCTCAATATTTTCACTTTTATAACTAAAAATTACAAAATTTTCATTTTTTTTTGTTTTTTTTTGGCACAAATTACCATATTTTTGAATTTTACGTCAGACGCGAAGCTAAGCGGGGTTGGTTTTGGGGGTCAAGACCTCCCTTGAGGCCGAAAAACTTCAGAATTTTTTACATTTATGCTAATTTTCTTTCTTAAAACTCTTGAAAATGCACCATCGGCACTTTTGGCCCTCTAACAGAGGGTTGAAAAGTTACAGATCGCAAAAATCGAGATTTTTTGTTTTTCAAAAAAAATGCAATTAAAGCGCCTATTATCCACGCCCAAAAATTTTTTTAGCTCAAAAAAGTAGATTTAGGTCGAAATAGTTGGTTAGTTTTGCATAGCAGTGCTGCCAATTCAATAATATAAAAATGGTTGAAAATATTACTTTTTTCCATGACAAAATTTCACAATTCAGCGTCTTAAAATTAATTTCCAAGTTGGTAGCAGTACTATTGCAAAACTATGCAATTATTTCGATCTAAATCCACTTCTCTGAGCTTTAAAGATGTTTAGACTTATATTTTTGCGGTAATAGGCCTTTTAATTGAATTTTTTGGAAAAATAAAAAATTACAATTTTTGCGATGTGTTACTTTTCAACTCTCTAGTAGAGGGCCAAAAGTGGTCTCGCAACGAACTGGAAAAATCACTAGGTAGATGCAGAATCTCAAATCGCATCTGTTTAGCCCTGTTACCGGGGTCCTACACAACTTTTAGCGGATGCAAATGACGAAAAACTACGTTTTTTCGAAAATGAGCCTAATTTTTTGACGCCTATTTGAGGTAAATGACGCTTCAATTGCATTTTTTTGAAAAATAAAAAATCTCGAATTTTGCGATCCTAGAAGGCCAAAAGTGGTCTCGGATCGGACCGAAAATGTGCTAGGTAGACGCAGAATCTCAAATCGCATCTTTTTAGCCCTCTGTAACCGGAGTCCTATGCCATTTTTACGACATGTAAATGACAAAAAACTACGTTTTTTTTTTTTTTTTTTTCGAAAATAACCCTACTTTGAGGACTCATAGCTCCACCTCATTTGAGTTGGCGGTACAAAACTTTATATGGTGGGTTTTCAACGCGAAGTCAACCACCTATGTGAGTTTGGTCGAACTCCGAGGTAAGTTTTTTTTACACCCCGCCCTGTTGTGCATACTTGACAAAAAAAAATTACCCAAGTCGAACTCCACCACTCGCGTCATAGAGGAAATTTGTATTCAATCTATAAGAAATTCCTGGTTAAGCTACGCTAGCGCCACAATCGTATAGAATAGGTAGATAGCTAGGTACTAATAAGTAGATTAAGCATAGAAATCTGATTTCAGGGTCAACGCACTGAAGAAACGTGCTATTTTTTTTATTCGCATTCGTCGGTTTATTCGCATCGTGTTCGCAGGTTGATTTAATATTGTTGAAGTATCCCGCACGCCAGCGCCACACTCACAACCTCGTACCATATGAAAGGTAGCTAAGTATGTGATCAAAAATGAACTTAGTACAGAGAAATATAATTACCGTGTACCAAACTACCACGACGTACACTTACACTTACACATGTACACGAGCGAAAATTCTCTAATCTTGATGTTATTACCTAGTTCGATGTAAGACACATAAAGATGGTGCGATAAAAAGAAATCTTATAAACTCGTAAGGGTATATGTAATACGATTAACTGGCGCTTTTATGAATTCGTTTTTTGGTAACGCAGTGGCAAAAATACCATTTTTATTGGAATAATAGCCAAAATTAAATATGAAAACGCGTTAGCGAATGAATTACCGTGTATATATAACACACGTTTTAAGTAAAACCATCGTACAGCACCATAACGACATAAATTACACCGTGTACACGCAGCAAAAAGCTTCGGTTTTGGTTGTTTTTCTTTTTTCTTTTCTTTTTTTTTTTTTAAGTTATTTTTCCATTATAACGTATGGTATACGTAACGTAGACGTACACATACGACGTGGTACCTAGGTATATAGCCATCCAGAGAATAAAATGCTCGCGCGACAATCTAACACTAAATTCGGCTTCGACATTGCGTTCTTCCAAAGGGAGTTACAGTTTGATGAAACTTGTTCGCGATTCCATAGAGATGGCTTCTCCAGCAATAAGGCAAAACTTGTGGCTGTATGCAAAGGAAGCAAACAAACCGCCGATTTTTTTTTTTTCTTATTTATACTTATACGGCTTGATAAACAATTCTTGGATCGAATTCTAACTTGGTTGAAAACTTATTCGATGAATTTGGTCCAATACCGCCTATTGAGCGGCATATACGTACGGTACGTACCTACCTACACGTACGTAGAGCAGATGAGTAAGTAAAGCGAGCACAGTAAATGAATTGCACACCGAAGGCAGCTCGTCGACAGTGGTAGTGGTGTGCAAAAACGACGACGTATGTAGGCTTCTACATTCATATACGTTATACGTAGGTAGGTAGGTAGGTAGGTAGGTAGGTAGGTATAAGGCTCGAGCGTACATACATTATATTGATATAGAGAGCTATCGTTAAAGCTTTTAAATCTAGTCACCGGAATTCCTCAGCGTTTAATTTACGATTACCTCATTTTACAATTAATAACGCTTAGCTCTTTACCAAAGGTATAGAAGCGTTCGTTCATCCAAAAGCACCCATCAAATCGCGCCGAAATGGTAAATTAACGCATACAGCATTTGGCAATTTTATTACCAGCATATACGATGTAATTAATATTAAGCGACGTAATCTGCTTCTTTTTTTTTTCACTAAAAATTAGCTAATTAGTTGACGCGGTAGGTCGTCACGTTTTCATTACCTAAAGAGTTCATCAATGGCAGCGGTAAGAATGAAGAGCGCTAATTTCGCAAATGTGTTTCGCCGCTGCTACTAAGTACTCGTATTCTTCGTGTTCCAACATATCGATAAAATTGGATGAAACGAAAAGAAAAAAAAAAAAAGTCCTACGTAGACACGAGTTTAACGCGAAAAAAGAAGAAAAAAAAGATTGAAAATATCGTCAAAACGATAGATTTTTTTTCATTTCGATATGTCGGATATTCGGCGTTATGTGAAGAATTGAAATAAAAATAGCCATCTGTCGCTTGTTTTTCGTCGGGTAAAAGTTGTTCATCCTTTGTATACCCTTTTTGTTGAAGACGTACTGTCGTACAACACTCAATTTTTTTCTTCTTAAGTTTCAGCAGACGATATAACTCGTTTTCATCTTCTTTCTCTTTTTCTAATCTAAAAAATACGAATTATTAGAAAATTTTTTTCCCGCTTCAAGGTTACACTACGTATACTTATACGTACGTATACGTAAATAAATTCAAATATTTCGTCCTGCACGCTGTATTAATTTCAAACTCGAAACGGACGCGGATCTGAAATAAGGAAATTCGTTTTCATTTTTTGCTCACTCGTGCACAAGTATTTTTTCGAGCGTTCTTAAAAGTAAAGCTATATGCGTATATTTTTTCACAAAATTTCACCTTATATGAAATAGGCAGGTATAAGCGAAATAATATTCCAGAGTGAGTATTTCGATGAAAAAAAAAAAAACACCCCCGTTATTAATAACGTATACAGTTATACCACTTTTAACCAAAACAAGATTTTCCCATTTACGAGTGCATGAAAAATTACCCTACTTTCTTATTATAATTACAGAAAACACCTTTTCTTCAATGAATTCTGTTTACGCGTTTACGTCTCGTTTGCATTTTATTACCCACTAGTTCGTGATTACAACTATATTAAACATGTCGGCGAATTCGTAATTAGTAGGTAAAAAAATTACCATCTTTCAAAATGAACCAAATCATATGAAAATGTCTGTAATACAAAATTATATAATCACCGATAAATTAAGCGATAATAGCTGAAGTCTTGAAGCCCTTCCATTGCAATTGCCAGTATCAGTGATGTAGCCAGGGCAAACAGGAAGGGGAGGATGACTTTTGAGCGTCTGACCCTTCTCCCCTTCAGGCCGAAAAATTTTGAATAAAATTTTATATTTATGCTGATTTTTTTCTTTTTTTTTTACAAAACTTCGGCAAAATGCACTTTTTTGTCGTTAATAGACATCCGTTTTTACAAAATTTCGTACTCACTTCGCTCGACCTCGGTAATTAATTCATTTTTTCTTAAATTTAGTTCAAAAAACAATGTTTTTAACAACACAAGAATTTTATTTTTAAAAATGAGACATCACTCAACCACATATGCATAGAAAAAGTGTAAACCATCTTTTGTCGAAAATACACCGCATAATGGAACGAAAGAACATAGTCGAGCAGTGACTTAGCCAAAAATGGCTCACAGGAGCAGGTTTCCACTTCTTGTGTGGACTATTTTTTGGGTCAGAATTTATAAAAATGAATTTAATAACACGTATGAACGAAGCGAGTACGAAATTTTGGAATTTTTTCAATGATAAAAAAATGCATTTTCAAGACTTTTAAGAAGAAAAAAGTATCGCGTCTTAACCAGTGGTAAAGGTAGAGGGTGATATGAGGCTAAAAAGTCGATACCACCAGAAGACACATCAGAGATTTCTACTAAATCTACATACCAAATTTCAGCTTCTTAGTCCAAAGGGGGGGGGGG
>FIZR01022740.1:31677-43923 GCA_900060175.1 Ferrisia virgata
AGATACCTAATTTCAACTTTGTAGCTCAATTTAAACGGGGGATATGCGAGGAACAAACTCCAAAAATAAAAAAATCGACAAAAACTACATTTTTGAGACCATGGGAGGGGGGAAGGGGGATACAAACTGAAAAATCGAAACTTCCAAAAGGCACATCTATGACCCCAATTAAATGTAGGTAGAGGTACATACCAAATTTAAACTTCCGAACTCCCTACTAAATCTACATATCAAATTTAAACGTCCTATCCCAATTTGGGGAGGGGGGCTAGGTATTCGATGAACAAACTCAGAAAATAAGAAAAACCGAACAGAAAACCATATTTTCGGGGACGTTGAGAGGAGGGGGGAATTGCAAAGAGGCTGAAAAATCGAAACCCCCAAAAGGCACATTTATGGCCCCAACTAAACGTAAATACCAAATTTTAACTTCCTAGCACAATTTGGAGAGGAAAATTTCAACTTCCTATCCTAATGTGGGGGTGAAGGGAGGGTAAGTATGCTAGGAACAAACTAAGAGAATAAAAAAAATCGACAAAAAAACTACATTTTTAGGACTATTGGGGGAGGAGGGGGGTTATAAAGTGACTGAAAAATCGAAACTCCCAAAAGACACATCTATGGCCCCAACTGAAGGTACATACCAAGTTAAAACTTCCAAGTTCGTTTTGGAGGAGAGTTACGCGAGGAACAATCTCAAAACATAAAAAAAAAAAACGCTCAAAAAATCACATCAACTTCCCAGTTCAATTTGTAAGTGCGATAGGGGGGGAGCCCTTTTCAGGGTGAAAATGGTGTAAACCATCATACTCATAATTGACCTAGGAAGCTAACTCAGCTTTGTAAATGTTGTACAACTTCAAATTGCCTATCGATTAGCTTAAAAACGAGACTTTTTTTATGATTTCAGCCCCTCAACACTTCCTCTCTCAAATTTGGGCTTAACTTGACTTTGATCCGAGGTCATCCCCATTCATATATCTATATTTAATCCACCGTCAAACTCAGCCCATTTTCCAAATTTAATCGATTTTGGTCGATATCGAGTTGAGCAAATGATTTTTACTTTCGGAAGAAAAAAAAATTAAAATAAATATCTGACATGACCACAAACAGTCGTAATAATTTTCAAGGTTCCCAAAACAGATTTTATTGATATTCCACCCCCCTAAGATGGTACTAAATTTCGAATTTGATGCACTTTTTTCAATCGAATCGAAAATACAATGCTTTATTCGTATTCAGTAACATTGATTTACATAAAATAGACTCCAAAGAACGCGCTACATATCCGAAGGGGCTGGTGTCTCAAACTTCAGTCACCTGGCCTCCAAAACAAAGGTTGGAAAAATAGCGCCCGGAGCTAAGTTTATTCTTCATAAGTCTCAGAACAGGAATTAATCATAAAAATATAACTTTCGACATTTAATGCGCATTATAGAAACTCATTTTTATAAGTACTAACGTATTTCTGGCGATATAAAATACTTATTCAAAATACGAATTAAAACATTCGACCAAAGAAGGCATAGAAAAGTATTCGATGTTTACATTTAAATAACGCATAAAGTAAAGAATGCTTTCATTATAGTCGCCTTAGTCTATCAAAAATACACGAATTTTGTTCGGTAAGCAACCGAACTACATCGATACATCGAGTAACTGATACCATTTACCTACAATTTGAAACTTTAAGACAATTTGATTAGTACTATAAATATGTGGCTAGGTACCAGATAGGTACCAACTTCATAATAATTCCATGTACTAGGTTGTTGTTGTTATTGTTGTTTTACTCTAAATAAGTACCATATTGCGAATGAGCGTCGAATATTAACAGGAAATCGTGTAACCGCTCGTTCTCTAAAATCTTATTATAACCTCAAGCTTTTGCAAAACATCCAACCTACTATTAACCAACATTACTTATTGGACTATTTTCAGTACACTACACACTCCACACACAAGCACAATATGTTAAAAAAACTTTATTTATAAGTTGAAATTTAATTTTTCATAATAGAAGTGAAAATAATGAAAACCAGCACTAAATATAACAATTAAAATATGTTTTGTAACAATGCCTTTCTCGATAAAATAACAAATTGATAATCACACCTGAAGAATATTTTTTAATTATTATCCTTTTTCCCTTGTTCCAAGGAAATGAACCAAAAATCCCATTCGATTAAAAAAATTCAAGTTTTGTCAAGTAAATTCAACACATAGAAATGAAGATAAGCCGAAATTATAAGAAAAACCTGTTATGGAGATGGTCATGGACGGACATGTAAGAGTATAAATGCCCTCGTTATACTTGCATACGAGAATGCCACTTCACACACACTTATTTATTGTAAATCATAATCAAAAGTACGTATTGGTGCATACTAGGGTGAGTCAATTTTTTTTTTTTTTGGAAATCTGTATGCGGCGGGGTTACAATTGTTGCGAAATGACCTAAAAAGGGTGTGATAAAAATTTCTGCCCTCTAATTCCATTTTTCAAACAAGCAAAATTCACTTATTGTTCGCAAATCTTCTCAAAAAATAGAAAACATGTTTTTAGAAATGGAATTATTATACTTATTTTGACCCAAAATAACCATCGGCGACTTTTTTTCATTATTACCTCATTTTTCAGAGATTTTCATAAAAAGCCATTTTTCGCTATTTTTCATGTTTTTCTGAAAAATTGAGAGGGAAATATTTTTTAAAGAAACGCCTGCCTGAAATCGATGTAGGACATCAATTTTACACGATTAAGCGCAATATTTCATTTTTACTCCCCATAGTCGACTTTTCAGAGGCACTCAAAAAACGTGTCTAAAAAAATGAGTTAAGGGGCTGAAATTTTTACCTTATTCTTTTTGAGGTTATTTCACAACTATTATGACCCCACCGCATGCAGATTTCCAAAAAAAGCAAAATTTGGCCCACCCTAGTGTATACCAGAGGTACATTTACATTGACTTTTCACTTCCAAGCTGTACTCTCGTAATGCCTTGAAAAATGTTAATTTTCAGATGTTTTACAGTGATTTTCTCTTCTACGGTAATACTGAAATTTGCAGTCTCCTCCCTCTCTTCGATATATTCGATGATTAAGTAGATATCCGAACTATTATTTCAATTATTCTAGAACTTTGAAACCCCACTTCCACCAATCTCTTTACACAAGAAGCATTGTAAATTAATTCCTATTGTCAACAGCCGTTTTATCAAATTTCATGTAACCATAGGTGCATCCAGAACATTTTCTAGAAAAAAAAAAGTAAATAGTTCGTTCCCTTGTATTTCAATTATCGCCTCAAAAAGAGCGTTTTAGCGTATTTTTAAGTATTATGGACTAAATTTCATTACGCATTGAAAAAGAATTATTTCAAACAAGCATCAAAATTGATTTTTGAAAAATTTCTAGGGAAGCTGAAGCCTTCCAGCCCCTTCCCTTTGGGTCTGCTAATGTATATAACTTGAAGTCAACCGATCAAAAAAATTATACTAAAAAGTATATAAGAAAACATCATATTGAAACAGAAACCTCGAACTTTTTCATTCCAAGTAATGTAGATAGATAAATTTTTATAAATATAGCTCACTGTCCTATCATTAAGGAAACATATCTCAATTAGTGTTTGGCAATACTAGAAAATAAAAAAATAAGTATCTCGGTTTTACAAATTCAAGAACTTCGACTTACAATAGGCGAGATTGGTTTCTCAATTTTCAACGATAACCGAAAATCGCATTTTTTCATACGAGTCACGAAATAAACTTTATATGAAGATATACCTATATATCCCTACAGTATATAGCTAGAGGCAGTTCAAAAATTGGTATATTTGTTTAAGAAATATATACTGTGATAGTTTCATCTGGCGTACTGCATATGCGACAAAATAAAAACTTTTTCGTTTGAATAAAAAAAAAAATTCGATATTATAAATCTCGTTTTAAACCATATCGCAGGCTGAAAAAAAAACCATAATCCCAGCTTTACCGTATCCCAATATGACTTATTACTAGGAATCACATTCGTTTATACCATAATCAATTTCTGTTCATGAATTTGAATTCTATACATATACTGCGGTCGTTCTCTTGTCCCTAATAACAAACAAAATGAAAGACGAAACCTCATCGATATTACTATCACGTTTTACCACGCTAAGACAACATCGGCTCGTACCAGATATCATCGATGGCATTATTTGGATAAAGTTTCAAAAAAAAAAAAACCTAGGTACACGTTGACATTTTTAAGACGATTTCGTACCAAAAATTTCAATTGTTGGGGTAAAATCGGTATCTATATCGAGCTAGATTTACTATATTTATTCGAGCGTACATATGTACTATGTAGCTATGTATCAGGTAGATACACGTTACGAGTAAAATTTAAATATTGCGCTCGTAAAAAGAATGATGAACATGAATGCGCATTTTCCATTATGGTAACTAAAGTACATGATGTTTACAAAGATACCTAACTCATTGTCGGTATGCAGATTGTGTGTACTACGTGTATAATTTTATTCGGTAAGATTGTTTATAAGATTTTACCGAGTTTCACTTTTATTGCAACGGGTGTAGATAATTTTTCGGTTTACTATATTCGAATTAGAATGTAGTGAAAAAAGCATACCTCGGATTTTGACCTAACCCACAGAGGTGGTTGACTTCGAGTTGAAACGCCACCATATAAAATTTTGAGATCTCAGAGTAAAGTTATTTTTCGAAAACAAAACTAATTTTTACACTCTCGTTAAGAGAGGTTTGTTTTTTGAGTAACTGGATGCGTCTTCCTAGCGCAATTTCGGTGAAGACTGCTTTTGGCCTTCTACAGGACGTTTAAAAAAGTACAAATTATAAAAGTTGAGATTTTTAATTTTTCAAAAAACCTAATAACAAGGATAGTTACTTCAAATGCGTATACTCAGCTGGACAAAGAAAATTTTAGTTAATTTCTAACGATAACAAAAATTAAGCTTCCGCCCCCTACACCTCCCTTCTTCAAGAAGATATACAAATATTTTTAAAAATTTTTTTATTTTCCATGCTAGGGGCTTAGCCCCACCCCATCAAACCAAACTGCTCCAATAATCTAGCGTACTGCTTTTCCAAGTTTTACATATTTTGCCATTAGAGTCATATTTTTACCACAATTTGAAAAAAATAAGGTACGATAACGTTATGCTACAATTATCACTTAAGAAGGATAGTTTTGCGTAGCAGCGCTACCAATCTCATTATTTAATAACAGTTGAAAACACTGCCTTTTTTCATGGCAAAATTTCACAATTCAGTATCTTAAAATTATTTTCCAAGTTGGCAGCACTGCTATGCAAAACTATTCAACTATTTCGACCTAAATCCATTACTCTGATCTAAAAAAAATTTTGGACGCGTATTTGGGGTAAAAGACGCTTCAATTGCAGTTTTTTGAAAAATAAAATAAATCTCGATTTTTACAATCCGAAACTTTTCAATCCCCAGGTAGAAGGCCAAAAGTGGTCTCAGATGGGGCCGAAAATGTGCTACGTAGACGCAGAATCTCGAATTGCATCTTTTTAGCCCTCTGTAACCGGAGTCCTATACCATTTTTATGACGTGTAAATGACAAAAAACTACGTTTTTTTTTTCGAAAATTACCCTACTTTGAGGACTCATACCTCCACCTTCCTTTCAACTAGGAGTACAAAATTTTGTATGGTGGATTTTTAACTCCTCAAAGTCGACCATCTCTATGAGTTTGGTTAAAATGCGAGGTACGTTTTTTTTTTCACTCCATCCTAATCAAGAGTAAGGGGTCAAACAACGGTGTTTTGACGCATTTTCAAACTCAAAATGTCAAACTTTATTACACGTTAAGATTGAATAATTTCGCAAAAAGGTATGTTTCAAACTTGTCTTTTTTTTTCATTCCTGAGGAGGGGGTTAAAGTTCAAAAATTTCCTTCCCTGGAGTAAGTTTATTTTCATGTAAGCCAAAGTCTTCTCTCAATACCTATCTAAATATTTTCACCTATATTTCAACATGAGGCAAAAATGTATGATACACTTCGGTTGGGGGGAGAAGGAGCGGTTAAAGTATTTCAATTTCCCGGGTTGTTTTAGAAAAATTGAAACATATACAACCCAAGCGAAGCGAGGGTGAAAATTTTACAAAATATTAGGTAATTATAGAAAGGCGAAAATCATTTTTTGCAACTTCTACCAACCGTCACCAATTTTTGCCAATTCCGGAATGCTTAGGCGAAGATACCCCCTCCCAACAGTCGGTAGTCCTCCGGTAGTTTGGCATAGCAGTGTTGCAAACTAGGAAAATAATTTTATAATATTGAATTGTGAAATTTTGTCACGAGAACGAGCAGTTAAGGAGACGCATGGTCCTATTTCGAAGCTCCACTATTCCATTTGCCTTCGTAAATAGAGGCATAAAATTTTGTAAGGAGGGGGGGGGGTGTTCACCCAAAAGTAGCCTGTACCTCCATGAATTTAGTCAAAATCCGAGATAAGTATCTAAGTATGTATTTTTTGCATTCCATCGACATATTATGCGTTTAAATTTTGAAATATAAACTGATTTAATGGATTGAAAAATAAACAAAGGTAGATACACACAGGGGTTGACTAAAGAAAAAAAAATCTAGTTATGAAGGAATTGTTTTTTAGAAAAAGTACGTATCTACCTAAAATGTTTTCTTTAAAGGAAGATTTTGTATTTCAAGTTCACATACACAAGGTATATAAATATAAGTTATTCAATATAACGTTTTCATATACTTATACTTCAAAAATACTGATTCGAGTTACCGATTTTCAACTTATGGTCTATGCTATAAAAATCTCATCGTTATAAACAGTATTATTAAACTTCTACCCCGTATATTATCGATAAGCTCTTACAAGTTAAAAATTTACTCCTATAGCTGCTTTCCCTTCCTATATTTACCCAACAGAGAAAAAAATCACATTTTTTTTCTCTCACTCAATAAACAACAACGCTCCAACTTGGAAGAAAAGTTATCTAATGCAATGCACTTACAACTAAATCTCATACCCTGCGAAATTTTTGCAGAAGATTTTATCGAAGAACAATAAAAAAAGATTGGAACTACAAATACATCATCTCCTCATTTTCTCATCTTCTAGATTTCAGAATACGAAAAACTGATATAGCAAGCGAGTAAAATGGCATTAAAAATTCATACTCAAGTTATTTAGATGGATGATAATATTTTAAACTGAAATCTGACGAAATTAACTCGCTACAAATCTATGAGCTAAATGTTTCAAGATTTCGTCACACACTACATTATTCTATTGTACAAACTTCGCGCATATAAGATTTAGATAGGTACCGAAAAAGTTAATTATAAAGGAAGTTGGAGAATTGTAGGCGTTCACATCGAAATATTTGAAACAAATTAAACATATTGAGATCGCACATCTCAATTTAAAGACTTATGATGTAGATACCTAGTAGCTAGCTACCTACCTACATATCTACACCTAACTGCTACAACCACGGATTAAGTTGTACAAATTTTCAAGAGAATCTCGTGGCATTTAAATTATCAATCGAGTCGTGAGTTGACATACTTATATGAATACACGCACGAGCAAGCAAATCTCTTTTTTCCCCTTATGTTACGTGGAAATATCAAAGAAAAAAGTAACACCGGTGCAGAAAATAACGAAATTCTACATTGAGTAGTAGGTAATTCGTATTAATAAGATTTTTTTTCAAACATACACAATCAAACTCAACGAATAACTGAGTTCACAAGTATGAAGAAAGAAATAGGCACTTGCGACGTAACTTTGCGTAAATTAATATTTTCTTTTTAATTTACAAATTTATTTAGATAACTTTCTTCCCGTAGAAAATTATATCAGGCTTAACTCAGTCGACGAAGATACATTTAAAAATATAAACTAGAGAAAAAAATATTCTACATTTAATTCTACTTGAAAAGCAAGATACAAATTTGAAAAAGAAGTTACGAAAAGATGAAGGATATATCAACACTATCGAAGAGCGAAACCAGAAAAAAAATTTTAAAGTAGTTCTTAATTAAGGAAAATTAATCAAAAAAGAAACCTCTACAAAGAAATGTATGAAGGACTCGTACTCTGTAATAATAAAAATGTTCAGATATAAACCAAGTAAATAAATAATGAAAATTTGATGGATTTTTCTAATTTAAATGTTTAAATAATTCTTCACATAAAATATACGTATTTTCCGCAGAGAGCAAGAAATAAAATTCAACTATCATGCAGGATGTGGTATGCGTCTTCATAATTAGACTTCGTATTTGTAGCAGAATATTTAACGAGTACCTATTTTTAATGTTGGCAAAAACTAGTTAATTTTTTTCTCGAATGGAACTTTCACCGAAGTGACACTATCATAGAAGAGAGCACAAATTTTTTGTATAAATACTACGAAAGCTATGAACTATTTTTTTTTACACATTTCACGCCTTATTCCCCGTTGTGAATCTTTTCGAGTTTTACAAGATAGTTTTATTCATAGTGAAAAAAATTCAAATTTTATTAAATTCTACGATTAAGTTAAAAGTAAACCACACTTTTACGGTACAGCAAATCTAGACTTTCAGTTTGAAAAAATTCTAAACAAAATTTTTTTAAGAATATATTAGAACAGCTCTCTGGCGTCATAACAAAAGTTTCGGTTCGATAGAAGCTGTGCATAGTACATAGACCGCTGTGGGGAATCGGGGAGAGGCAGGGTCAACGTTCCCCAAAATTCCGAGTTTCCAGCTCATCTCCTATAAAATGAGTTTTATGATAAAAATAGTTCGATACTTTATTATTCTACAGCAAATTTCCTACAATTTTTGTATTCAACATTTTTTCATACGAGTCGCAGAAGAGGATTTGAAAGAATTTGATAATTCTGTGCAGAACTCACAGCCCTTGTAGAAAGCGAAATCAATATTCAACTCATATTTATCCCTTGATGTGAAAACTTTCCACCAAAAATTTTGACCCCCCCCCCCATTCCGGACTTATCAAATTGACGACTCTACAAAATAGAATATCCATGGTGTCTACCAAAATTTGATATTCAAAAATAGCGACTTTTCGCGACTTTTTTTTCAGTACCTTCCCACTCTCCCAATTTTTAAAAATCGAGATTTCCAACGAAGTTCACGCTTTTTCATTTTTTTTTTGAGGGAGTTTTGAAATGGGCAATTTTTAATAGTTCCTACCTGATATGAAACATTTATGAAGTACTCTAAAGAAATACGAAAAGTTTTTAAAATTGAACGCTGGAACCATTTTTAGCGACTTGGTAGACAATCAGTTTTTTGATTTATTTAAAATTTTTAAAGCTCAAAAAAATTAAGGAAAATTTGAACCGATCTTTATGAAAATTATACTATGCGTGTACATCTACATATGTATACGATACCCATACCTTGACAAAATTTTCAAAAGTTTTACCAGTATATTGCAGTACGTCTGGAATGGGTGAGGATAGGGGGTCGAAAATTTTTATATCAAAGCTAAAATTTTAGGTCACTCTGAAAGAAGTTTAAAGTTGAATACCAATTTCACCTCCTGGGCGTAAGCTTTATGTCGAATTTTCAAAACGTCCCAGCTCCCCAATTATGACTCGTATGAAAAATTGTTGGATACAAAAGTTGTAGAAAATTTAATTTTAGAGGAGATATGGTGCAAAAATCGGAATTTCGGACAGAGATAAACCTCCTTCCCCGAAGGTAGATTCTATTCACACTTCTTATATCGATAGGAACGAGAAAAAATCTTTGTTTCGCGTTTTTTCCTATCACATCCCCTTTTTGGTATAGATGTACTCTACCTAGTATTGGTTAAAATTTTTAGAAGTCAAAATCAATTTTTTCACGTATGACGCATATTAATATCTTAGGCCCTAAGTAACCTTCCTATTTATACTTGTGTTAGGTAGACAGATGGCTAACTGAGCGAGATGTATATTATTCAAGTTTTCATTAACGCGACACGACAGGAATAGATAACATTTTGTGCATAATATTTTTAAATTCTTTAGAATTTTTATTGTTAAACAAAATTGAAAACATATTCATATTTAAAAATAATATTATTTCTACCATGCGTCTAGACAGTTCACTTGTCGGCAAATTCATTAGAATATCTACTCGTATATCTTGATATGAATTAGGAATCAAATGAACGTCTCTCTGACAATTCGCTAATATTTTTCACATTGTAATTTAAATACAAAATTAAACTTGACCAAGAATACACCTTATTGCTACATAAATCAAATAACAGTTCTACCAATTCGTAAAAAATGTGAAAATTCTAAGTGGGCCTACGCAGTCATTAAATCTTTTATTCAAGTTTTACAAAACGTAATAAGGAACTCTTCAGTGTGCTTGCAATTATCTAATTTTTCATGTTTTCTTAAATAATTTGTTTACTTTTTCGATACGAAGAGAGAGAGAGAGGCAAAAATATACCCTATCCATTAAAAAACTTCCTTATCGGCTGAAAAAAAAGCCTACAATGCTCGACTGTATAAAGCTGCAAATATTTCAAAATGTTTCGAAGAAATCAAGATAACGAAGGGAGAAAGAACACGCGAAACCACAAATTCCATTTTTTTTCCTTTACCTGCTGAAAAAACGGTTCTTCTCTCAAAGAAAGAGAGAAAAAAAGGAAGGTGAAATACGAAATACGTTTCAAGCCAAATATACTTGATTTTTCAACAAATCAAATTGACTCGAAAAATACGAGAAAAAAAATCAAATGACAATCCATTTACGAGATTTTCCACACGATGATAAAGAAGTATCTAATAAACAAACTGTGCTGAAATAAATTACGCATTACATTGATGATGTGTTTTGAGTAAGCTAAAGAAGCTTGTTCTTCTCCCTCTCTTACATTTTGCTCTTTTTAAAAACATTTTGCGAATGAAAAATCGAATAGATGAATTTCCAAGGAATTATTCACACCAACACCATGGCACCCGTAAGTGATTTTTTAACAAAATCTTCATCTTCATTTTTCATACAATTCATTCGTTTTTATACGAGCCAGTTATTATTTGGAAAATGAAACTATGGAACTGTATTCATACTAAGTATTTGACAGTTTTGATGTCAGCCAGATGATTTTTAGCACAGAATGATGGAATGAGAATCAAAATCCTCTCAAATATTCTAAACCAAAACAAATAAACGAGGAGTAAGTAATTTAAAAATAGCATAAAATATTCTAATTTATACGTCTCAAGGCAATTAAAAACTAACGTGTAAAGGATATCCAATCTTATTTTTTTTCTATACCTTTGGTTTTGAAATTTCAGGTACTAGAACGAAAAATTATCTACCTACGATGAAAATTGGAGAATTTAGGAAAAAAATTCGTTTTCAACGTGGATGAGATTTGAAAAAAAAAATTACCAAAACAAATACCAACAACCTGAGCTTTTTCCAAGTCCTAGCGAGCGAAACATTCAAGTCAAATCATAAATTTCAAACATAAAAAAATGTAATCCACATAATGTACTTATTACATTGGCGATGACACGATGTTAATCATTTACATTTTACAAGGGTGAAAAGCTGTTGGATCGCGAAATAGTAAAATAAAAATGAGAGAAGCGTAGATAAGTACATAAGTAGGTAAGTATCAAACCGTTTGATAAACTAGCATTAGGTATTATTGGATACAATGATGTTTGATAATTCGCTCTGGAAAAAATCCTTATAAATAGACCGGAAATACGATTTATTTTATAAAAATTACGGTTTTTTTTTCGGTTGCGTTGACACTTGTATACATATTTTTCTATTTGTGACAGCGCGTTAAGATATTAAAAAAAAAAGTTCGATAACTTTTATTAGAAGGAGGTATAAAAGCTTCCCCGAATAATTTTCGATTTACTCGACGATAAGAGAAAAAATTAATCTGGTCGTGAAATTGAATCTGGATATTATATGTACGCTTTGTTGAAGATAAAAAATGCTATACTTTGCGAAACGTTGAAAGGATAAAACTTGAAAAAGGAAATAGCTCCCATGTTTACAAAACCGACACACCGGGGAAAATTCACGTTCGCGTGGACTCGTCGTGCCATGTTTTTAATTTGTAGCCACGTTTTATGCATAATTTCGCACGAGTCAAAACCGGGCCATTTTTCGTTCCTTTTTTCCTCTTTTTTTTTTTTTTTTTTTTTTTTTTTTTTTTTTTTTTTTTTTT
>FIZR01022741.1:0-32490 GCA_900060175.1 Ferrisia virgata
GACTTAGTTTTAAGATTGCGATGATCCGTACGAAGCGATAAAGTGAAAACTAGGAACACTTCGTATGGGGAGCGGAAAAAAAAGTAATGAAAGTAGTGTAAAAGAAGCGATTTAAAAAATTAGTATTGACAGGAGTATAAAAGTGAATTTAGTCAAAATTTTAAGAAAAAGTAGTAAAAAAACAAAAAATTTGAAGACTCGAAATATTTTTTTTCAAAATTACTGAAAAAATTTATCATTTGATTTCTGAAAATTTAACGAAAAAGTGATAAGAAAAGTAGCAAAAAATGGCATTTTTGAAAAAAAATCCATTCATACTCCGTAATTTTTGTGTAAATTATATAGTTTCGGAAATAAATGCAAAAAACACAATTTCTTAAGGAATTAACATTTTCAAGTACAACCCATCGAAAATAGATCAATTTACATCAATTGATCGATGTCAATAAATTAGGTCTAGAACTTTCAAAATGTTTTTCTATTGGCTCTTTTCACTTTTTGTCATAGTTTGTTTTTGCAGATTTGTATAATCGCTCCCCCCCCCACCCCCGTAGCTCAAGTGGACAGTATACTATGCAGCGTACAAGAAAAAAAAAGTGGAAAAAGGTAATAGAGATAAAGATGATCTGAGATTAGCTACTGAAATGAAGAGGATCTAAAAATTTACTGTAAAATGGAAGAGTATCAAGAAGTTGGCGAGAGTTCTAATCTCATGAATGGTTCAGAAAAATGAAGGTGATCTTGAACTCTGCTTTAAAATTACAGAATATCAAGAACTTAGTTCTACGAATAACAATGATTTAAAATTTGAATAATTTAAACTTACCTATGAACAAAAGATCCACAAATCAGCTGTAGAAATAACGATGATGTAGAGTTTGCGTTGTAAGGAGATGAAAATGGTCTGAAACTAGACTAAAGTGATAAAGTAATGTAAAATTTCTAGATTTCAACTCTGAGGGAAAAAATAATCCAATACTTGAACTTGGAGTTGATCTTTATAACTTGTCTGCACAGACAAGTGGAGAATCATTCTGTTCTTCTTGTTTAAAGGATGAGTATTCCCCTGGGCGCCAACTTTTTTTGGCCATCCAATTATGATCAAAATTAAAAGTGGTGTTTCAAGATATTTTCATACATTCTATGCTCAAAATTTGAGAAAAAAATCAACGTAACTGTAATTTAACGAGAATTTGTTGAGAAATCAGTGAAATTAATTTCTGGCCGTTGTCCTGGAAATATTCTCATCAATAAGTTATATGGAAAATTTTTGCTCAGAGATTAATGATTTCTTATTTGAAGAACAAGAAATAGATTTTATGGAGGTGGAATTGTCCAGCAAGCAATGCCATGCCAGTCTATACTTGTGAATTGACGATTAACCAATGGTCGGATTTATTTCAACGTTCTTAACTTCTCATCAAGAGTATAAATAGTACCCTTGATTTATTTCTGTTCTCCAATTTGTCCCTACGCTTAACGCTTCGTGTTGATGTTCGTTGTGGCTTCATAGTATGAAAAAATTGCCAGTTAAAAATATCTTATGAAATACGAAATTATCTAAATAATTTTATATAATCCGTCAGTATTAGTAGAATAAGTACAACGAGATCGAAAACACAAACGAAAAGAAATAGAAGAAGAAAAAGAAGAAGAATAAGACGAGAACAAGTTGAGCTTGAAGGAAACCTACGAGACCGTGGGCTAAGATATATTAGTCTATTGAAATTCCAAAAGTACGTGTAAAACATAGGCGCAATCCATTTGACAAATGTTAGCACATTCCAAACGTTGCTTACGGGTTGCGAGATGGCGTGCGTTTCACCAGTCGGATATGGGGTAGCCAACATTCATTATTACGAAGCCAGAATTGCCTCCGCACGATTTGTTTCCTCATCACTTCGATTTCTGTATAGTAAATTACATTTTGCCCATTTCGAAAAACGACTATCTATACTGGCTGCCTGGCTGTGCTATTCAAATTAGAAAAGTAGGATGTTGCGAATGCGCCTCGCCCAGCTCTGCCTGCGTATTGTGCGAATATGCAATGCCTTCGCCTCGCTGATTTCCTTTTGTCCTTCTCTCTCCTTCTCTCTCTCTTCCTTTTGTTTGTGTATGTGTAGCGTATACGCAAACGACAAGATAAATATCGCGCAATACTTTAATATACGTACCAACCGAACGATTTCAATGATGCTGTACCATACCATTTCTGCCCTGTACGAAGACGAAGTAGACTGAACAGTTGGCTGATCAATACTATTGAGCTTTTTATTGGTAAAAGCTCTACTCAAATTTTTAGTTTTTTTTTTTTTTTTACGTTGTTGTTTGTTAATCAGTGGCATATTTATATCGGGCTTCATGGCTCCAACCCCATTTCCCCTTGGGATCGAAAAAATTGAAGAATGCTGAAATCTGTCCAGACTGAAATTCTTTATTTTCGATAGTTAAAGAATTACGTTTTTTTTTTAAATTTTGCCCTCGTTTCGCTCCGGCACATATATACCTTCTCTTTACTTTCATTTTTGAAAGTTGAAATGAGTAAAACAGCTTTTCATTTATTACGTAATTCAAAAAAAAATTGTAGGTATCTGCCATCCTGTCACTCAGAAAAATTTTGGACTCCTGCATGAGACGTTTCTAGCTACGATTGTGTTGTTTGTCATCTAAAGTATTAACCTTTTAGCTTGAATTTCCACATCATATTGTCAATGAAAATCAGGCATTACAGACTATCGACCTACAGCGGGTGGAGGGGAAGTATCAATAAAATCCGTTTTGGGGTCCAAGAAGACCATTCAGACCATTTATAACCATGCTAGAAATGCATTCCTTGGCTTGTTTATGCAGTGGATTTGATACTCTCGCGCGGGGACGACCTTGAGTCAAAATTCAGTTATGCTCAAATTGGGGGGGGGGACTGATTGATTCTTGAACCAATTGATAGAGAATGAAAAATTATATAATATTTTGAAAAATCACCCTCATATAAGTCAAATATGAGGGAAGGAGGTTCCCCTTTTTTGATTAAAAAAAAAGGCTGTCCATATCCTATGCATATTCCCCTTCTTAATTGAGTTAAGTGATTGAAATTTGGCTTATTGGGGGGGGGTTGTAATTTTACAGCTTAATCGCACCTCCTCACCAACCCTGAAAAAGTGTTTTTTCGAACGGGTTTTCCTATTTTTGGAGTTTATTCCACACATATCTTTTCTCAATTTGAGCTAGGAGATTAGAATTTGGCATGTAAGTAGAAGTTCCTTTTGGGGGTCTCGACTTATTGTTCAACTGTAGACTGCACCCCTTGCAGCTCCAAAAAAAGTGGTGTTTTGGCAGGTTTTTCTTATTTTTGAGTCTGTCTAAAGCGTATCTCCAATCCAAATTAGGCTGGAAAGTCGAAATTCGGTATGTACATTTATTAAGGGCATCAGATGTGCTTTTCCGGGGTTTCGACTTTACATCCTCATTACATCATCTGACAGCCTTTTCTGGTTTATTGAGTTTGCCCTACATATATCTCCCCCGCAAACTGAGCTAGGATGTTGAAATTTGGCGTGTAAGCTCAGTAAGACTTCTACATATGCCTTCATGTGATTTCGGCTATTCGCTCTAAATATCTACCAGCATCCCTACCACGGAACTGAAGATGAAAAAATCGCGAGGGTTCACTTTTTTTCTTCGAAAATTATTCGATATGAAACCAGCCAATTCGAATATCAACAAAATGCGTTTTCGGGTCTTGGAATACCATTGCAACAATTTTTGGCCATGTTAGATTTTTATTTTTTTATATTTATTTTTTATATCCTCCTTCCTTTTTCAAACTAAAAATTACGTGCCCTGCTCGATACCGACCAAAATCAATCAAATGTGGCAAATAAGCTTCGATTGTCGGCGGATTCGATATTTTGCAGAGGGAATGACTTGGAGTTAAAATTAAGTTGTGCCCAAATTTGGGGGAGGAGGTGCCGAGAGTCCAGAACCGCAAAAATTATTCTTTTTTAAGCCAACCGATAGAGAATGTGAAATTGTAAAACATATCCAAAAATCAGCTTCCTAGGTCAATCAGGAGGGGAGAGATGGGGATTTCCCCTTCAAAAATGGCTGTTCCTCTCCTATCTCTCCTTCTAATTGAGATATGTAGACTTCGTAGGGACTGTAAATGTGAGTTTTGGAGATTTCGAGTTTTTACATTCATTGCGCCTTCCTACAGCCCAGAAATGTGGTTTTTGACGAAGTTTTCTTATATTTTGAGTTTGTTACTCGCAAAACATCTCTCCAAATTGAGCCACGAAGTTTAAATTTAGTATGTGCATTCAGTAAGAGTCCTAAATGTGTTTTTTGGGTGTTTACAACTTTTCAACTTCATTGCACCCCCGCATAACCCCTAAAAAGTTGTTTTTTATAGGGTTTTCTTCTTTTTTGACTTCGTTCCTCGCATATATTCCACCCCCCCCCCCCCCTCATGAAGTTGAAATTTGGTATGTCATATGTATTTTGGTAATGTCGACTGTTTAGCACCATTGAACCTCCTTTACTGGTCTTCAAATGTTCATTTTATAGCCGCTCTACCCTTTTCGATGGTCTTCATTTTAGGACAGTTATGCAGTCAAAAAAAAAAGCATCGCTTTGTGATGCATTTTCAGCCTGCTTTTCGAGACACACTACAATCATGAAAATTGAAAAAAAGCATCGCTCTAATCAGTATTGTGGGCAGGAAGGGTTCAATGGAACTAAAAAGTCGAAACCTTCAAAAGGCACATCTAAGGCTCCTACTAAATGTACATACAAAATTTCAAGCTCCTAGCTCAACTTGGATGGGAGTTATGCGAGAAACAAACTCAAAAAAACAGAAAAAACAATCAGAACCCTTTTTTTTTTTGAGGCTGTGAGGTGGGTCGAGTGGAGCTTAAAAAGTTGGAACCCCCAAAAGGCAGATCTAGGTCCTCAACTAAATGTACATACCAAATTTCAACTTCCTAGCTTAATTTGGTGGAGAGTTATGCGAGGAACAGCAGTTTTTCTAGGTCAAGAAGGAGGAAAACCCCCTATATCTCCCCTCCTAATTGACTTAAGAGGTTGATTTTTGGATATGCTGTGCAACGTTTGATCCTCTTATCAATTAGCTTTAAAAAGGCCAATTTTTGTATTTTTCACCCCTTAGCACCCCCTCCCCCTAATTGGGGCATAACTGAATTTTCAACCAAGTTCATCCCCACTCGTGTATATGTGATCTGCCCTCAATCCGAGCCGATTGATCAAATTGGAACGATTTTGGTCGGTATCGAGTGAAATAAGTGATTTTAATGTTCGGAAAATAGAAAATAAAATAAAGGTAGGTATCTGACGCAGCTAAAAATCGTCTTAATGGTCTTCTTGGACATCCCTCCCTTCATCCAACGTTGTTCGATGGACTGTAGTAGGCTGGTTTGAAATAATACGAAATTATGCGGGTAAGAAGTTATTCTAAAATTTGAATTGCATTTTTAAGAATGTCTTAAATACACAAATGTAACGTAGATGTACATAGAAGCATCGAGTAAGCGGAGTAAGAAGGAAGAATAGAAAAATTAGGTATATTTTTTGTTGATCTTATTACACAAATATTACAATGGAAAGTTTTGAAAGTGAAAAATTTAGCAGGCCGGACGAATAAGAAGAAAATAAAGAAGGATGGAAGGAACGTAGGAAGGAAGCAGAGAGGTAAGTACGCAGTAGATATGCGGAAACAGAGAGAGAATTAGGACGACGATGGTAGCATCGCCACTGGTAGATATTGTATATATTTATAGTATATATGTGTATATATATATATATACACAAGTAGAAAAGGACAAAAATCAAAATGTCCTCTAGCAGCATTCCAAACTCAATTATATTATCCGCTATTCATAATAAAGATGACTTGTTTACTCGCTGCCAGCTACTCTGCGTTCCTGTTGCCGCTTCCTATTGCTATTAAATTTTGTAATACGAGCACCCTTAGGCTGCTATCCCTTTTATTCCTTTCGTTGTTTGTGCTTGTTTCGCGAACAACAAGATTAATTAAAACCGAATTCCTCGAATATTCTCATAATTTTAATGAAAGGAATCTTCTTCTACTCTGCAACGAAATTTCATTATTAATCTCATTTTAAACGAGAACGTACGGGTACAGTTTTGTCGTGGAACCGATAAAACGTCGCATTTTATTTACCATACATACGACGGAAACAGTCTGGAAATAATTTGTAAATGTCTGATTATGTTTCGGTTGAAAACGGTATAACATTCGAGGTATATTAAATTTTAAATTTTATTATTTTATTTTCTCTCGGGCACGGCAGCGCGGTATCCGCGAACGAACGAAGCTTCCACGCTTCTGCTGCGTTTTGCTCAAGTTTAATTTGTCTTTCGTGCAAAATGTACGCATGATGGCGGCGTCTTCGTCGCCGTTCGTCGTATCGCACCAGTCTCAGTAAATTCGACTTCGAATAGAAATATGTAACGTTTAATTATTTTTGCCATCTTATAGTATAGTGTTGTACGGTGGTGTATCGTCGAATATACGTAGGTAGCTTGCTGAGTAGGTAGGTATAAGGTATTGTACGTATTCTCGTCGTCATCGGTACGTAATATCTACGATAAGCTGAGATCTTTTCATGTATAGTCTGATTATAACTTATCATGTGTATCTACTTATTTTCTAGCATGTTTTACGCTCCTTAGAATGTAATATGTTTAGATTTTACTTATTTGCTGTAACCTTATATCCCTTTTATTATGGTCTACGTTTCATGTGTTTGTCTGTGTAATGTGTAAATAGGTATGTAGGATTGTAAATATACAGTTAATTACTCGAACATAAAGATACCTACTTTCTAAGAGCGAGGCAAATTCTATGTAACTGGAATTTTCAAAACTAGGACAACAATTACTGCTTCAGTCGAAAACTACATTCCATTCATGTGGACTTGGCATAAGTGAAAATGGCTGAGGAGACCTAACGCATCAATATTGAAGTGAGTAGTCCAACATTGAAGAGTAGTTAAACGCACTTATTTGAAAATGCATTCTCAGCTACTTTGGACGCTTTATTTGTCAATATAACTCGAAGAAATTCATGGCTTAGGGAATTATCGGGTGAAGGAAAAAAAAAAAGAATCGAATCTCGAACAAGGTATTCGAATCTCATCGATTAAGCTTCAGAATAGCTGAAGATAAACACAGAGCTGGAGTGAAGCTGAACGATCCCTTTAGTACGGAGATCACAATGCATCGAACCTGGTGATTGGCGAATAGGAGTAATGATTTCAGTGCAGCTATACTCACCTGATTTTTTGTGCAAGTAAAATAAAATTTAGTGGAATAATTTTTAAAAAAGTGCAAGAAGTGTTGTGAAATTCGAACTTGGAAGAAATGGAAAATGAACGTTGTAGGTTATATTTTTTTCGATATTCAAGTGTTGATTTTAGCAATTTTTCCATACTTTCTAATCCCTAGAACAGCCTGTGGGTTCCTCTTACTCTTGCACTGTTGATATTGAGAAGTAAACTTGAGACTAATTGGTGACCTCAAACAGTTGACATTTGTCTTAAAATTTTTATGGGGTTCTGTTACGAGGTAGGGAAGAGAATCGTGTATTTCTCTATTTGCAATTCTTGAATTTCTAAAATCCTTGAATCGCTTTAAATTTTATTTAAAAACTTTTATTATTTGCAGAAATATACGTATATTTAGTCAAACAGGGATGGCTAGGTGCAAGGGGAGAGGGGAATTTTACATTGCGGCCTTCTTAGTTTGGAATCTCAAGAGGTGTTTGCATCTGCCTTCATCGACTTCACAAATTGGTAGAAGTTATGTTACCTTTGGTCAGTGAAAATATATTGAAGGCCTTTTCAAAAAAATTGGTATTGAGAATGCAAAAGGAGTCAGTTGAAGTGAAATGGGCCTAGATGAGGAGTCTTCTGAACCCCCCCCCCCCCCTTCGAAGAGAGCAGTGAGCACCCCCTCCATAATTACGAGCATGAAAATGATGGAAAATTCAACCTTTTCGTTTCTGAAGTACCCCCAGAAAAAAAACGGCCGAGTTGTAGGCCTAATATTTTTCTTCAAAAGGAGAAAATCAAAAGTTGGGCATAGCAATTGAAGAGGTATAATCTTTTCATGAAAATCTTATAATGTATTACGAATTTTTTTTGGTCCTTTTTCAAAATAGATTTGCGCCCCTCTGATGTTTTTTCTTGTTCAGTGGTATGGGTACAAGTAGATATTAGAGTGATTAGCCGAAACTTCGGTAAGGCACATTCAAGACCTGTACTGAGTGTACATGCCAAATTTCAATCCCATAGATCAATTAAGGGATAAATTGGGGGAAAAATCGAAATCCTCAATAAATACATCAAAAACTTCATCTTTTCAGCATCAATTTAGAGATGAGATAAGCGTGGGACAAATTCAAAAAATAAGAAAAACTACCAAAAATTATTTTTTGTGGCTCTGAGGGGGCTATATTGAGGATAAGAAACCGAAACCCCCAAAATACAGGTTTTTAGACCCCTAATAAATTTACATGCCAAACGCTCAATTTGAAAGGAAGATATGAGCGGAACAGACTTTCTTTTTAGAGCCAAAAAGGGGAAACCCTATTCGTCTCATCTCCTGATTGAGCTGAAGGTTGATTTTTGGATGTATCAAATATCTTCTGAATCTCTATCGATTAGTTTGAAAATGAACAATTTTTAACATTTTAGCCCCTCAACATCTCCTCCCCCAAATTTAGACGTATCTGATTTTTGACCCAAGACCATCCTCACTGAAAAATATCAAACTCTCTGCCGAACTAAGCTTATTGCCCAAATTTGATTGATTTTATTTATAATTTTTAGTTTTAGGAAAAAAAAAAAAATGATATAAAATGGAAAGAATGTAAGTTTTGATACGTAGTTCGTACGATTTTCTAGCTCATTTTTTATTTAATGCTTTTCACCTAAAAAAATGATTCAACAATTGTTTTTATAACGCTCAATTTTTTTGTCCAACATAATCCAATTGTTGACCGTCTAGATTTACCAACACTTGATCATTGGAAGTTGGTGGTCAACAGTAGACTGTCAAGAGTTGACCAACAACAGTGGACCATTAACATCTGCATTATCAAGATTTGGACTGTCAAGTGTTGATGGTCCAGTCCATCAACACTTGACTATCAATTGCTAGTAGTCAACTATGGACTGTCAAAATTCTTCATCGCAAAGCGATGCTTTTTAAACTCAAAAAATAAGAAAAGACCAAAAAATTACGTATTTGAGCCAAGAAGTTGGAAACCTCAAATAGCACATCTAGGGCCCCAACTAATCATACATCCCAAATTTCAACTTCTCGGCTCAATGTGGTGGGGAAATAGGGGAGGGAAAGCCATTTTTCAAGATCAAACGGGGGTAAGCTCCCGTATCTCCCATCCTAATTGACTTAGGTGGTTGATTTTTGAATATATTAAATAATTTCGTATTCTCTTTCTATTGACTCAAAAAAGAGCAATTTTCGCGTCCTTTACCCCTCAGCACTCCCTCCCCCAAACTGGGACAAGATTGAATTTTGACCCAAGTTCATCCCCTCTCATATATATCTAATCCGCCGTCAAATTGAGCCGATTGACCGAATTGGAGCAATTTTGGTCGGTATCGAGCAGCGTAAATGATTTTAATGTGCGGGGGGGGGGAAATAAATGAAAATAAATATCTGACCTGGCTAAAAATTATCGTAATGGTCTTCAATACTCCCCCCTCATCTACCATTGGTCGATGGACTGTAATAGCCTGTTTTTCATTGACAACATCATGCATAAATTCAGGCTAAAAATTGAAAAGTAAAGAAATATAAAAATTTCTGAATTAAAAATAACAGAAGTTGAATAATAAAAAAATTAAGAAGTAAAAAATTTTTAAATAAAAAAAAATTGATGTTTTTTGCACATAATGTTAAAATGTCAACATGAATGTCGAATTGAAAGAATTAAGAACTAGAAGAATTAAAATATTAAAACAAAAAAAAATGAAAAATAACAAAAATTAGGTAATAAAAAAAATTAAAATAAATAGATAAAATTGATAAATAAGGAGATAGAAAAATAGAAAAATTGAAACATTGAATAATTGAAAGATTCAAAGTTTCAAAGAATAACAAAAATAAGGTAATTAAAAAAATTGAAAAATATAATGCTAAAAATATAAAAAAGTAGAAAAACCAGAAAGTTTTGATTTTTGCTCAAAATCTCATGATGATGGATGATTGTATAATTTTTTATTTGCCAGGTAATCATAACATCAAATGTCAAAGTAGAGTGAACAGTTGAGTAAAGTTTTTTACTTGAAGTTTTTGATCAAAAACTCGCCATGAAAGATGATTATGAATAATTTTTGCCCTTGAATGTTGAAATGTTAACATGTATATCGATGATCTGGAATTACAGTAGAAGCTTTTGTAAAATTCTATGCAATGAAATGAAAATTCACTGAGGGAGGTGGGCTCTGTGGTTGCCCTTTAGTGATACGTTCGATTTAAGGGCTGGACAGATGATTTGATTATAAACATTATGCTGAATATGCTTAAGATTCATAATTTTCAACTATCGTATGATTCCGGTTTTCTTTCACTGTTGGAAAATTTCAATTTGCACTTTTTTAGATCTTCATCAGACGAATCTAGCTAAACGTTTAAAGTCGAACCAATCACCGTTATAGCTTTACCAGTTTATTCGTTGAAATTGAAAATTTTCTTTTATATACTTTCACTTGTTGCATCGCAGCTAAATAAAATAATTAATCGAGATCAAAAAGAAAACAAATGTGTGGTAAATTACAATATACATAAATTTGCATTTTTCCTTTTTCGAAAGCCATGTCATAAGAATTAGGTGAAAAGCAATAAATCAATCGATAAATTTATTTAATCGATCACCTTTACTTGATACGAAATTAAAATTAAACATAAGTTATAAGATGACAACATTATACTTTTAGGTCTAGTTACATAATACATAAATACCATCTGCATTAATATCTAATCTCGTCTCATGACCGCAAAACCCTCCACAAATCATCGTTTACTTTGAACAAGCTGAAAGAAAAAAAAAATCGTTAATAAATAATTAAAACAAGTCGCACATTAACCTTTCGATGGTGATATGTACATAGGTATTTGCAAAAGGTCTCATCTCACCATCGGTATCACAATTTCACGCCCCATTAGGTGCTGATAAATTCACACAGTCTGGAATAGTAATACTCGTAGTAATAATAATTCTTCTGTACTTAGTCGATATTTCACGATTAACACGCCTCTTCGCGACAATACACTAGCAACAGAGAGAGAAAAAAAGGTCCATACAAAGGGGAAATAAAGACTACCTCTATTCAGATCGTATTTTTTACAAGCAGGTTTGCGGTTTCGTATGCCTAACTATGCAAGGCACCTACATACAAGAAAAGATATGTAGGCTACGTAGTACACGTATAGTACAATAAATGAATGAAACTGGGAGGGCAGCAAAGTAAAGAAAAAAAAAAATAAAAAAAATACACATCGTTGAAAAAAACACATTGGCACTGTGTATGTATTAAATTGAGTATAGCGTAGTTTAACACACGTATATATATATATTTAGTATATGTATACGATGAAATAAAAATAAATGAAAAAAGTCAATACCGTAACAATCTTTCGGTTCGGTTTTAAGGTGAGATATAATTCAATTTTGAGTCACGTGACACCCGCTATTCTTGCTCTTTTTTTTCAACAGTTACCTTCGATATTACCTTTGAATTTCGGTTACACAAAAGAAACCGTTTCGAATTAATAGTGACAGGACCCTCTTTTGCTTCTTTTTTCTTTTCTGTAAATAAAACGATAAAATGCTGTCATCGAAATACGAAACGAGAGAGACTTTTTTTTTTTTATTATTTGATTTTTTTCTCATTGTGCCGCTGATGCTCGGCTCGCGTTCTATATCTACCGAAAAAATACATCTATCCGAGTGTAGCCTAAAATATATAGCACAAGGTGTGTATCAAAGTCGAAGTCGAACGAATAAAATTTTATTCTTCGATATTTTCGAAAAGCGATCACGAAATTGTTTCTTGTTCGGTGGAAATTTTTTACGTAAAAATTAATTCCACACCGATATCGTCTCATCCCCCCCCCCTATCGTTCTTTGTTCTTCGTCACTATACAAAGGAGAAAACAAAAAGAAAATTTTATACTCGTGTCGAGTTTTAATGGTATTTTTGTCAGGTATCTATCTATTTGTACGAAAGAAATTTTTTATTTTAGTGTCTTATTTTATTTATCGACTGTATGAGTGAAAGACCTGTGCGAAGGTGGATTTGAACAATGCTTAGAACTGGCAAATGGATGGATATGATTTTTTTCAATTCGAGTTTCGGATATCTTGGAATTTTTTTACGTTCATTGTACAAAATTCGGAAATTTTTTTCTCGAATTTTCTGCAACACTTGTGACTTATTTTTATTTTTATTTTTTTCTCATTTTTCGATGACTTGTATTTATTTACCTTTTCTATGGTCTATTTTTTCGAATCGCATTTAACTTCCAGTAATTTCTATCACGTACCTAAGTTTCGCTTTTATCATATCGTCGTGTTTATTACTTTTCTTAATGTTTTTCAGTCTAAATTTCGATTCCAGCGCAATACGATAATCAATAGAATATCGAATATTGAACCTGAAGTAATTGAAAGACATCGATGTAACGACTGCAGTTTGCAGTGTGCAACCAATTCAACATTTGAATGAAAAATAAAAATATTTTTTTATAAATTTTTGCTAACCAGTTCGAGCTATTTAGGTTTGAAGTTGATTGAAATTCACGTAAAGTGAAAGTTTCGTATATGTTTCAATATTGCCGATCTCCCCTAAAATACCTTGCATATTTTTGCCTCCGTTTGAGGAGTCAAGAGGGTTCAAAGTTGGGGTTTTCAACAATTATTTCCCGAATAACGCATTTACGGAAAAAATCTTTAAATAAAAGTTATAGAGCATTAAAAGACAAACATTTTTACTCATTTGATTTTTCTCCTTAGGAGGTCATGGGGAGGAGCTAGCTGGCGTCCGGAAAAAAATCATTTTTTAAAATCTCCAATTAACACGAAAAATTCTCGAAAATTTGCTCGGTGTTGATTTACGAAGTCCAAAATTTGTTGTTTGAGTTGAATGAAAGTTTTCAACTTTTAGACCCAAATTAGGGCCCCAAAACGGGATGTTCAAATTTCTAACTTTTGTAAAATGCCTACGAATCGGTATCGCATTTGGTACGTAGATTTGTAAACGCGTTGATTCGGGATCTTGAAATTATCAAGATGTGAAACAACTTTGGAGCTTTGTAAATCGATACAAATGGCGAAAATTTGCAAATTTTGAATTTTGAACCTCCCTCTCGGAAGCTCAATTCGGGTTCAACGTTCAAATGGTTGTCAAAATCGAATTCTGTGACCTCAAAAACACTTGTACTAGGCCTATTCAATTTTGGGCTCGGTGGATTTTCATACCTGAGACTGCACAGGTGTAAATTATTCATTTTAACGGGAATTTCCAAGTATCACTTTTGTTTCTTTTCACCTTAGCTATGTCCCATGACCACCTAGAAGGAAATTTTAAAAAACGAATATATTTACCTTTCAATTCTCCACAATGTTTGTCTGAATCGATTTTTCGAATTTTTTGGCTTAATGGACTTATGATTGGAGAAATTTGCAACTTTCTGAATGGCAGCTGCAGCCCCATCTCTCCTTAATTTGAGAAAAAGGGACCGTCTCATATTTCTCTCATTTAACATAACAGTCGAATTTTTTGCCATAATGGACTTATTTCTGGAGAAAGTTGCATCATTCTGAATGACGGCACCAGCCCTCCTCCCCCCTCCTCCCCTAATTTGAGATAAAGGGACGGCCTCATATTTCTCTCATTTAACATAACACTGGGAATTACCACTCAAGGAAAATGCACCTGAAAGTGAATTGAGCAGATTTTTGATAATTATTCACGCCAATTGAAAATTTTCATAAATTATTTTTTTTGAATGCCCCAGCTCCTCCTCGCGACCTTCTGGTGAAAAAAGTCAAAGAAACAGAAATGTTTATCTTGTGATCCTTTACAATTTTTGTTTCAACATTTTTTTCGTGAATGCGTTTTGTCGAGAAGTTATTGCTGGAGAAACCAAAATTTGCACCCCCCTTGCCCCTCAAAAAAGGGGCAAAATATGCATGTAAGTGAGGGAAGTTCGAAAATATTGAAATGGAATTTCCGCATTCCGTGAATTTTAATCGGTTTCGGGTGATATTTGAGCTCTAAAAAAGCCCTTACTAAATTGCACGTTGTACCTTTAAAAATAATGGGAAAAAAATCCACGTATAACTATTTGCGGATTTTTATAACGGTAAAAAAATTGAAAATGTACGCAAAGGAATGACTCGCGCACCGATGAATACATTAAAGAAAGAAAATCCGAATGAAACGAAACGAAACGAAAAAAAATTCTACTCCAAGACTTAAAAAAAAAAAAAAAAAAAAATGAAGAGAAAAAAATAAATAAATAAAAAGAAAGAAGAAAGAGATTCCTCTATTAATATTAAGTGAGAGTCGCAGATAACGAGGCAAAAATAACGAGTTTTCTGTCATGGTGGTGCTACCATAGTGGCAAGGGATCCTTTTACCCGTTCTTAACCCCCCTCCTGTCGTCGGTGTTGACGCCACCAGCCTCTAACGCCATCTCTTTTCGACTACTTATCAATCTGGTGACGCTAACTCGCCGCCCAGCGTCCCTTTCTCCGGTTCTCGCGTTAATTGAAAATGTGATTGCGATTTCAGCTTTTCTCAAATTCTTTAACCTGTGTAGTGTCTCTTTCCATCGATGTCACCGGTCTTATTTTTTCCCCCTCGTGTAGGTACTTGTGCTCGACTTGTCTTTCTGAAACGGTGATTTTTTTTTTTTCACTCTCGCGTCTTTACCTCTCTTTTCTACTTATTACCTTCGTTTTTATTATTTGTGAAATTTATAAGCAGATGATGACGACATTGGATACTAAGGCGACGAACACTGTCGGCCAGGGTCAAATATTAGAATTAATCTGTGTTCTGCGTTTTTTTTTTTTTTGTCGTCCGGTAAAAATAACGGAATTTTACAATTTAGGTGTAAATTTTTGTACTTGGTCGAGACCTTATTTCAATTGTCAGATTTTAAAAGAAAAAAAATACCTTGAAACGTTAAAAAATCTGGAAAAAAAACACGATAATTTTTATGAGAATCCTGATTTCTCCGGATTGTAAGAAGGTTAAATGTCGCTGAAAAACAGGAAACCCCAAATAATACGCCTAGAATTATAATAACTGTACAAGTGAAATTGCAGGTATTTGTCGAAATATCAGGTTGAGTACTCAGAATCGATTTTTTTCAAAGTTAAATAGAAGGGATCCCATATTTTCCCTTCTAATTGATATTTTTTTTGACGTTTTTGCCTGTTAGCAGTAGGGGTTTAAATTTTAGTTTCTTTTTTGATAGTTGGCTGTTAGTTGTGACGTGTTAAGAAGGGGTCATTAACTTGACTCTTGCCTACTCCAAATTTATTCAAAATTTACAAATTTACAAAAAAATCAAAAAAAAAAATTTTTTTTGAATATTTTAGTGTTACGTGATGTATCATAGTGAGCCATGTGAGAGAGAAAAAAAGTTTCCGCAATTATTTTCGCTCTTTAAGGGAGGTATAATTATGTTTAAAAATAAAAAATTCATTTGTTTTGAATTTTTTCCAAAAAAAAGTACAAAATTTCGTTATTTTTTGGTGGTATAATTAAAAATGAACGATTTTTCCATTTATTTACATGATTTTGTAAAGCTTACCCCTTACCTCCCCCGGCAAAAAAAATTGTGAAAACTATTTTTAGTCTCATGTGATTCATTATGGTACCAGATGATTCAAAAAAAATTTTTTATCCTGATTTTCTATGTCATATTATTAATGAAAACCAGTCTATTACAGTCTATCCACCAACAGTGGATGAGGAAGAGGGATATCAACAACATCCCTTTTGGAATCCTGCAAGACCATGAAGACAACTTTTAGCCATGACAGATATTTATCTTTATTTTTATTTTGTTTTTTTCCCCCCGAACAGTAAAATCGTTTACTCCGCTCGATACCGACCAAAATCGCTCCAATTCGGTCAATTGGCTCAGTTTGGCGGCAGATTGGACATATCTGAGTGGGGATGACCTTGAGTCAAAATTCAGTTTTGCTCCATTTTGAGGAGAGGGGGTGTTGAGGGTCGAACTTTGCAAAAATTGTCCCTTTTTGAGCCAATTGATGGACAACCGAATGTTGTAAAACATATCCAAAAATCAACCTCCTAAGTCAGTTAGGAGGAGAGATATGGAGGTTTTTCCTCTTTTTTACATTTAAAAAGGGCCGTTCTTCCTTGGTATGCACATTCAGTTTTGGTCCTAGATGTGCCATTTGTGGGTTCTGACTTTTTAGCCCCATTTCACCCCCTCACAGCCCCAAAAAAGTGGTTTTTGGTCGTTTTTTTATTTTTTGAGTTTGTTCCTCGCCTAACTCTCCTCCAAATTGAGCTAGGAACTTGAAATTAGGTATTTATGTACATTCAGTAGGTGCCCTAGATATGCTTTTTGAGGATCTCGACTTTTCAGCCTCATTTCACCCTTTCATAGCCCAAAATGCGTGGCCCTTTTTCCTTATTTTTTTGAGTTTGTTACTCGCATAACTCCCCTTTAAATTGGACTAGGAAGTTTGAAATGAGTATAACTTGTCTGTAAGCACCCTTGATATGCCTTTTGGGGGTTTCAACTTTTTAGCCCCATTGCACCCTGCCTACCTGCAATGATTTTTTTTCTTTTTTGATTTCTTATGTGAATTTTGAAATTTTAAACCAATTTGTGGGTGGGGAACAGTCAAGTTGAAGACCTCAACTACTTATCACATTCATCCCAACGTAATTTCACACATTTTTTTTCACTACTCTCCAATAAGTTCTTGAAAAAAAAAAACTAAAATTGAAAAACCCTTGTCAGGAACCCCCTCTCCCAAATTTGTACGTGACTTAATTTTGACTCAAGGGCATCCCAACTTTTATACATCAAACTCACTACAAATTGACGCCTACTGCCCAAATTTGAGTGATATTGGTCGGTATTGAACCGAGAAAAAATGTTAGGGATTTCAATGTTCAAAAAAAAATTAATTAAAAAAAATTAAAAGATCGGATTAAATACTTGACATTCTTAGAAATTTACCCAACGGAATTCTAGGATCACAAAACGGATTTTGATTAAAAACTGATTATATTTTTCTTATTCTGATTATTTTCGAAGCTTATTATTTTTTTCTAATTTCGACGTTTAATTACATAAACGACTTGTTCCACTGTACAGTGAAATTTATTAATTTTTCTTGATTTTCTGAAAGGAGCGAAATGTAGAATACTTTCTACTTGGAAATGATATATTTTTCGCATCCCTGCTGCGAAGGTTTCCTCCCTTAATCTATCGATCATATGGCATTACCCATTATTATTATTATTATTATTATAGAGCTGCATTGTACTGGCATAACAACACATACCTTACGCATACAATGTCGTTTATGCCCATTTAAAGGAAAATATGTGTAAAATTAAGATGTTATTAGAATTATATGTGTGGGACTGAGGGCGGGTGGCGGGCGGCGGTGAACGAGGGTAAAACCTATTACCAGGCGTCATTAAAGTTAACTAGATAGGTATTGAAAATGGCATGTCAATGGTTAAACTATGGTAATAGCGTTCGACGTTTCACATTATGGTAATTTTATTTCGACGACGGCGACGTGTATTTAAAAAGAAAAATAATATTAAAACGCACGAAAATTATGTTTAAACGATTCGAATAAAGAATAGAAGCTGAAAAATTAACGATCCATTTTTAATTTAAATTTCCCTACGGTATTATATTCACTATGATATATTTATGTAGGTATGTTGGTATTCTCCCCTTTTACTTTTTGACCGGATTTTTTCGCTTACGAATTTCATACCGTTACAATGTGTTGTAATCGGCGATGGAAAATGATTGAGGGGATTCGATGTACGACATTTGTTTTATGATCCGATAAAATCCATTTTTGTATTTTTTTTTTTAAACAAATTATTCAACTGGGCTGTAGTTTGTTAGAGTCTACTTGTAAGTTTGGTTCTGAAGGATACTGAGGAGAGGGGGGTAGTTAACGTTTTGTGGCAAATAATTAAAAGAAAAGAAAGGTGTTTTCAATTTTTTATGGCGTTGAAATAATTTCGTTTTTCTCCAAGTGGATAATTTAATGTTTTCAGTTTGGCTTAAGGCTCATTCCATGTAAAAATTACCAAAAAAGTAACTTGGGTCTTTCGTGTCGTTCAATTTTTTTTGTGAATTGCTCTCGGTGGACTAGTGAAGAAATCACTAACATTTTTGACCTGACCCTTCTAGAAATTGAAGGTTGGTCGTTGCAATTTTGGAACTAAGGCAATTTTTTTCTCAAACAGCTGAACTTTCAAAGCTCATATTTTGAGATTGGTTAGACTGAAGATGAATCTATTTGTGCGGCTTTGTAGGAGGTCCTTAGAAAATTCGGAATTAATGGTCAGCATTTTGTAAGCTCAAAGTTGAACTTTTAAGATCAAAGATCAACTCTTCATGATCAATACCTGTACCCACAATTTTATAATTTTTCATAATTTGGGGGTCAGTTTGGAACACAAGAGATTCGGATCGTGAAACTAAGTTTATATTCTATCTCAGCATTGTCGGGTTAATAGGATTCAGACGTTCCAAGGGAAAAGTTTTGGTGTTGTCTCATTATTTTAATAGATCAACTTTGAGCTGGATTCAAATTTTCGACGCCTAGAAATACTAAAATTTAATGTGATTGTTGAAAATACGCATGTCAAAGGGAAGCAAGGTTGAATATTTTGGTAAAAATTATATTTTTATTCATCAAATACATCTTTTTTTGAGAAATACGTATGTATTTGAGTCATTTAGGCAATTTTTGGACTCGATCATACAGGTTTAGCCAGATGTTTTGTAAAGGAGTGATTAACTTGAAGTCCCGAGCACAAAGAGGGCGAAATTTTGAAAAAATGGTCGGAGTTTGGGTTTCGAATTTTGAAATCTTATCACGTAAGCGATATATTTCCAACGATTTGGATGTTAAATTCAGCATACATGCAAATACCGATCAATTTTTTCACCCCCCCTGCTCCCCTGGTGCGCCACTGGACTTGAGAGTCCTATTTTCTCTAAAATTTCAATTTGTTCGGCCTTTGGGGAAACCACCTTCTCCCTCGCACAAGCCTTCCAGCTCAGGATCAGAATAATTGACCACAATCTATGTGCCAATTCATTTTTTAAATATTTTTGAATTTTGGCCTTATTGAAGAGGCTATTGACGGCGTTTAGAGGAGATAGATCCAAAAAATAGGTAATAACATTCAAACTCAGCCTCTTCGAATTAGTAATAGTAGTATATGGGGTACTTGGGTACATGTCAGTACCCAAACTCCCACTTCTTTACTCGTTCGTGAGAAATTCGAAGTCCACGAGAGAAGTATTAAAAAATATTTTTTGCAGATCTTTTTTGTTTTTATTTCATTTTTTGGAGAAAATATTTTTGAAAAAAAAAACTGAAAAGAAAAAAATAATTAGTTTTCTAAAACTAAAAACGTATCTTTAATTTTATAATTTTTTTTACTATCTTTTTAATTTTTAAAATAATGATTTTTTTAATTTTTTCAATATTTTCCATTTATTTTTACTTTTTTTTGCTTATTTTTATTTTTTAACATCGAAAGATGTTTAATAGCATATTCTGGAAAATTCGTCAACAGTTGACCATCATCATTAGATGAAATTAGTGGACCGTCAATAGTGTGGCGTCATAATTGGACTGACATCAGGTGACAGATTTTTATGGCCTGGAATGACATCGGTGGACTTATTTATAAAGGATCGATTAGTGTTGAGAAAAATTAGAAATGTGACATCAGTGGACTTATTTTATGATTTTAATTTGAAATGTTGAGGAAAATTAGAGATGTTTGAAGTTGACCCGTCAAAACAGTGGATCATGATTTCAAATCAATTTTATGATTTTAAGTTGAAATGTTGTCATCCGTTGACCCGTCAACAGTTGACTTTGACTACAGATTGATTTTAACATCAAAAGACGTTATAACGCATTCTGGAAAAATCGTCAACTGTGTGACGTCATCATTGGACTGACATCAATGGGCAGATTTTTATGGCGTGGAGTGACTTCAGTGGACTTATTTTATGATTTTAAGTTGAAATGTCGAGAAAAATTAAAAATGTGACATCAGTGGGCTTATTTTATGAAGGATTGATTATATGATTTTCAGTTGAAATGTTGAGGAAAATTAGAGATGCTTGAAGTTGACTTGTCAAAACAGTGAACATTGACTTTAAATCAATTTTATGATTTAGAGTTGAAATGTCGTCATCCGTTGACCCGTCATAAGTTGACCTCGACTATGGATTGATTTTAACATCAAAAGACATTCAATAGCGCAATCGGGAAAAATCGTCAACAATGTGATGTCATCAGTGGATTGACATCAGTGGACGGATTTTATAAATTATTGATTTTATGATTTCAAGTTGATATTTTGAGAAAAATTAGAGATGTAACATCAATGGACTTATTAACATCGAAAGAGGATTGATTTTATGATTCCAAGTTGAAATGTTGAGGAAAATTAGAGATGTTTGAAGTTGACTTGTCAAAACAGTGGACCTTGACTTGGAACTGATTTTGTGATTTTGAGTTCAAATGTCATCATCCGTTGACCTTGACCCTAGATTGATTTCAAGGAATCAAGTTGAAATGTCGAGGAAAAATTAGTTGACCTTGACCTCGGTTGATTTTATGATTCTAAGTTGAAATTTTGAGGAAAATTAAAGATGTTTAAAGTTGAACCATAACCAGTTAACCTTGACCCTGGGTTGACTTCATGATTTTAAGTTGAAATATAAAGGGAAATTAAAGAAAGTTGAACCGTCAACATTTGACCATGACCTCGGATTGATTTTAAGATTTCGAGTTGAAATGTCGAGGAAAATTATTTGACCTTGACCCTGGTTGATTTTATGATTTTAAATTGAAATGTCAAGGAAAGTTAAAGGTGTTTAAAGTTGACCTATGAACAGTTGACCTTGACTTTGGATTAATTTTATGATTTTAAGTTGAAATGTTGAGGAAAATTGAAGATGTTTATAGTTTACCCGTCAACAGTTGACCTGGAGCAAGGATTTATTTCATGATTTCAAGATGAAATGTTGAGGAAAATTAGTTAACCTTGACTCTGGTTAATTTTATGATTTCAAGCTGAAATGTTGAGGAGATGGGACAAAAATCGTTTGTTGAGAAACAATGAATATAGAACTTAACATTCGTTCGGTGTTTATTCTTTGCAAGTATTTTCAAAATACATAGAACCTTTGAAATTTTATACTCATTCTGAAACGTTGAGTGTCCAGCTCAGAAATTCAAATTTATCCGAATCAAGTCACGCAAGCAGATTTATCTGAAATCTAAAACATTTCGTAATAACAGCCATTTAAGTTGAATTGTCTGATAAGAAGTCACGATTGTTCAAAAATTATTAGGGTCATTTCCACCCTCTAGAAAAATTAAGGCCAAACTGACGATAATTTCTTCACTAAAGCACCAATTGGAAATCGTAAAAAAATTTTTAGTGAAATCATATCGAAAGATCCCAATTACTTTTTGGGTCGTGTTCGCAAGGAATGAGCCGTGATAAGGACTTTAGATAGGTTTTTAAAGTTGTAAAAATTGGAAAACATGTGATGACCGATGAAGTGGAACAAAAAGAGTATAGAAGCCCGCATGTTTGAAATTCCTTCTCGTCCACGTACCTAATTTTCTTGGCAGCGCCATTGCATTGTAGATACGAGTATAAATGATGTAGACAGTGCATGGTGTTACCGCACGAAAAGTTGTCTGTATAAGAAAAACATCGGAGTAACCCGTTTCCCTCCCCTTTTCTTTTTTTACATTTTCGCGTTTACAGCAAGGCTACCGCATAATAGATTTATAGCTTATTTGTAGAGTTAAAGGCTGTCTGCAGTGTTACCGCGGTTGATTGCATTCTCCAATGGGACATTAATCTCTTGTTTTGACAACCGCGCCTTGGCAAAAGCTTCCGAGCAATTTCTTAATTGAACAAAACCAATTGAGAAATCATCCAATCCACTTATCCAATTATAATCTATTTTTCTTTTACCCTCTCATGTGCGAGATTGTTTGACTTTTCCCTTCTTTTTCATTCGTTAATAAAGCTTTTATAAAATTTTCCATTTTTCAAATCATATTTCGAGGTAACCGTACCGTGTACACCGATAGAAAGCAACGTAGGTACCTACATACAAGCTCGGGTGTGTATTTTTTTCGCTTAATCATACTTCACGCGCCGCATTAGTTGGTGTAGGAGGATTATACGTATACGAGTCGTCGTGTGCGAACAGATGAGGTCAATACCAACGTGATTTGAAACGGGTAAAATTCCAATTTACTCTTCGCGACGAAAACAATTCACGTTTAAAATGGGAAAACTTGCATGAAAAGCTGATGGAGAAAGAGAGAGAGAGAGAGAGAGAAAAAAAAGGAAAAAAAACTAGGACGAAGAGATGGATATGGGGAAAGAAAAAAAGAAGCTTTAGAAGAAGAAGATGGTAGTAATCGTAACGTTAACGAAACGAAACGTAACACAACACAACACAAAGTACGCAGTTGACAAGAGAGAAGAGGAAAAATCTTTAATTGTTACGATATTGAAGGATGCTTCAGTTTAAAGTCTAATGAGGGTAAAACACAAAAGAACGGTTGCTGAATTCAAATACACACAACTCAAGAAGCAAGTTAAACAGGCTGTCGTCTTTAACTTTTAGAGGTTTAGGGTGGGCTCGATTTTTAATGTAAATTGTCTGTGTTAGGCTTTTTTGGTGAAAAGGGTAAGCCAAACGAGTTCGACCCCGCTTTATGCTCTTTTTATTCCGACATCGAACTTTTTACGACCTCGTAAGAAATTAATTAATAAGACCTTATTTCGAGATATTTAATTAAATTTCTTCTATTTTTTTTTCACGTTTATTCTTGTTCTTCACAGTTTGCGAGGCTTTGCTTCTTCTCTTCTTCTTCTTTTTTTTTTCTTCTTCTTCTCCGTACCCGAGACCGATATTATAGTTTATATACAAATGAGAGCTTTCGCGATAACCCGAATTCAGTGTATTATTTTAATTAAAACCTCGAGTTGGAGCAATCGGTGAAAATTACTGGTCGAATTCGCGGGTGTGTTTAGGTGCTCGAGAAAGATTAGGTTGCGTTTTTTCGTTCATTATTTTTTTTCCTCTTTCGCTTTCTCTCTCTCTCTCTCTCTCTCTCTCTCTAAACGTATGTCAAGGTGATTTTTTTTCATGTTTTGCGTGAAAGTTTGGCAGTTTGATTTTTTTTCGATTTGTAACCTACCTTCGATTAGTACATTTTTATTTTATTATTATTAACCTGCATCTCTGTTGTATTGTCAATGAAAATCGGGCTGCTGCTGTGTATCGAAACTATCGACCTGAGACAGATGAAGCCGACAATGTCAACAAAATCCGTATTCGGCTCCTAAAAGACCTTACGACCATTTTTGGTCACGTCAGATATTTATTTATATTTATTTTTACATTTTTTCCACAAAAACTAAAATAATTTACTCAGCTCAATGCTGACCAAAATCGCTCCAATTCAGTCAATAGACTCAGTTTGTCGGCGTATTAGATTCAGTTATGTCCAAACTTATGGAAGGAGGTGCTATAGGGCCAAAACCGCAAAATTTTTTCTTATTGAGCCAATTCGTAGGTAATCAAAATTTGTATAACATATCCAAAAATCAGCTTCCTAGGTAAATTAGGAGGGGAGATATGGGGATTCTTCTTGTTTTTTGCATTCTATGTTGAAATGCTATTTAAAGAAATTAAAACAAAAAAAAATTTTATAAAATTTAAAAATTGAAAGAGTAAAAAAAATTTATGACATGCGTTGCTTTTTCAGCCGTGTACTGGGGCTGAAAAGTCAAAACCGAGGAACAAACCCAAAAAATAAAAAACGACGAAAAACCACATATTCGGAGCTATAAAGGGGTGAAATGGGGCTGAGAAGTCGATACCCCCCCGCAGGCACATTTCCGGCCTCTACTGAATGTACATACCAAATTTACGCTTCGTAGCTCAATTTGGAGGAAACTTATACGAGAAACAAATTCAAAAAATTAGAAAAATTGACTAACAAATCAGTTTTTTGGGCCTGTGAGGACGTGCAATGGAGTTGAAAAGTCAGAACCCTTAAAAGGCACATATAGGACCCCTACTTAATATACGTACCAAAGTTCAACTTGCAGCTCAATGGGGGGGGGGGGGGAGATGGAGGAGGAACAGCTCTTTTTCATGGTCAAAAAGGGGGGAACCCCCCTATCTCCCATCCTAATTGACTTAGGAGATTAATTGATTTTTAGATATGTTATACAACTTTTGATTATCTATCAATTGGCTTGAAAAGGGGCAATTTTTGCGTTTCTGACCTCGCAGCACCCCCTCCCCCAAATTGGGGCATAAATGAATTTTGAACCAAGCGCATCCCCGCCAAGCTGGCCCGATTGACCAAATTGGAACGATTTTAGTCTGTATCGAGCAGATTAAATGATTACAGTCTTAGAGCGGGGAGGGGGGATGGATAAAAATGATTATGTAACATGGCCTAAAATGGTTATAATGGTCTTCTTGGACCCCAAAACGAATTCTGTTGATATTCACTCCCTCATCTGCCATAGGTCGATAGACGGTAATGACCTGGCTTTCATTGACAATATGACTTAAAAAATCTGGCTAAAAATTGAAAAATAAAAAAATTAGAAAAATTTTATATTAAAAACTGCAAAAATTATATTATAAAAACATTAAGATTTTGAAAATTTTTTATGACTTTTGCCCTTTATGTGGAAATGTTACTTTAGAAATTAAAAAATAACAAAAATTAAATAGTAAAAAAAAATTTTAATAAAAAATTTGAAAAATTGAAAAAAATGACTTTTTTACTCTATGTTGAAATATAGTTGTGGATGTCTAATTAAAAATATTAAAAAATAGAAAAAATCAAAAAAATGACAATAATTTAATAATTAAAAAATTGAAAAATAAAGTAATGAAAACGTAAAAAAAGGGAAAAAACAAAAGGTTTTGATTTTTGTACAAAATCACGTGACGATGGATGATTGCCAGGAAATGATGAAATCATATGTCAAAATGGAGTGAAGAGAAGAGTAAACGTTTTTAATTAAAGGTTTTTGATCAGAGACTCGCAATAAAAGATGATTATGAATAATTTTTGCACTTCAAAAAAAAGACTGTTCCTCCCTTATCTCCCGTCTGAATACAGCTAGGAATTTTAAATTTGGTATGTACATTTAGTGGGGATCCTTGGTGTGAACTTTGGGTTTCTCGACTTTTCAGCGTCATTGCACCGCGTCGCAGCTCTAAAAATGTCATTTTTTGACCGTTTTTTCTTTATTTTTTGAATTTTTCCCTTGCATATATCCCTCCCCCCCACACGGCAATATGGTACTAGGAAGTTGAAATTTGGTATGTACATTTAGTATCGGTCCTAGATGTTTCTTTTGGGGGTCTCGACTTTTTAGCTTCATTATACCCTCTTTGAATATTGCCCACCTACCCCTCCCTCCAAATTAGACTTAGAAGTTGAAATTTGGTACGTTGATTTAGCACAGGTCCTAGATGTGCTTTTTGTTGGTGTGTACTTTTTCACTCCATTATACCCTTCCGTTTCAGCTTCACATCCCCCTACCCCATCACCTTCGATGATTAGGAATCTTTTTTTTTAATTCCCATAAAGTTAAGAATTCACAAAAATCAGACTGTAATTTTTTTTCCCAAACTCGTTCGTGCTGAGATCAAACTATTAATTTCTTACCAAGTGGCCAACCATCTATTTTTGAAAAATAATTTCAAATGTTAAAATCTTTTTTTCAATCGAGGAACACCGGGGGAAAAAAATGTTATTCAGAATGCATCGACGTCAACCAATTAAAATTGCTAAATAATATTCCTAATACTCTTAATTCATTAGACTTAAAGTACGGAAAATTTAACCATTAAGTAAATACTCAAATCTCGCTGTATATATTATAATTTATACCATTTCTCGAAATGTCATCCAACACGCAACACTATATTCATATTAACAAACGACATCCGCACGGGCTCGAATTTTAATTTCAAATTAGTCTTGTTTTTTATTCTTTAATAATAATAATTTACACAATAATATATCTATCGTTTCTGCACATTTTTATTCACATATGTGCGACTATTTCAATGCCTTATAATCTTCTACACTGCTACCTTGTTTTTTCATACATAATCAATAAAAAAAACAGCAGGTTTTTTTCATTCGAAACGATTCGTTTCTATATATGATCTATATAAATGATCAGGCCTCCCATGACTTTTTTTTTGTCGTTCCTGCGTCTCCTTCGTGCTAAGACTATTTCGTATTTTGCTTGTCTGAAATTTTCGATGCAATAAACTATTTAACGCGCAGCTGGTTAAATCAACCACGTATTCGTATGTTTTGTCGAATGAATAAGGAACCATATTCCCTAAAAAGTTGAACTTCGATCGACATAGCAGGAAAAAATACTAAAAGAAAAAACCGGTTAAAGTATGTACCATTTCGTTTATTTATTTTATAAATACAATGTTGTAGCCGGGTACGTTTCTGATATAATTTACGATCAACGATGTAATTAAAATATCAAATAAGGCTCGTTAAAAATTGTTCACGCACCTGTGGGAATCTGTAAAATTATAATTTTTCTAGTCTGCGTGTAGTAATTAGCTAATTTTTATTGCTGTAGAATGAAATTTATAGCATGCATATCGTCTACTTGATTGCATGTCGACGTGATATTTACTTATTTCATCAGTAGCTTAATAGGAAGCTGAGTGGCAATGCGTGGAAATAGCGAGTGTATCATCTTGGCTTTATTTGTGATTTTTTTTTTAGATTTTTAAATTCTGGTGTAAATCATTTCATTGTGCGAAATTTGCATTAGATAAAAAGTATGTAGTTGGAAAATTATTGTAGTGTAAATTTTATCACTATACCTTTTTTATTATTGTTAAAAACAAAAAAATAACCTAAAATTATTTGTGCCTGACGCATGATTTTTTCCTCTAGAAAAATTCTCTACTTGGGTACAACTGAAGCGAGCTATAAATACATATAAATGGGGAAGAACTCGGGTCGAAATTTAGTCATGTTCAAATTTTGGGGGAAATGGTACTGCGGTGCAAAAATTATTCATTATTGAATCAATCAATAGAAATTTAAAAATTATCTAGCATATTCAACAATCAGACGGGAAAATATGGAGGTTTTCCCCTTTTTTGACCTTGAAAAAAGTTTGTCCTCGCATAACTCTACCTAAAATTATGATGAAGGCTGAAATTTGACGTGTGATTTAATACGTGCTTTTCAGATATTTCTTTTGAGGGTTTCAGTTTTTCAGTCCCATCACAGCTCTTTTGGTTCCAAATTAAGGTTTTGGATTTACGTTATGTTTGGTTCGGTTTTTGCCATTTTTTTAAAATTTTTTTTATTGATTCATTACCTAACCCTCACTCAAATTTTATTGGAGGGCTGAACTTTGGTAAGTTACAGTGTATAGTCTACTGGTTCATGAAAAACTTCAAAAATCATAAATTTTGTTCAAAATTTTCTGTCCAAAAATTTTAAAAATTTTTTAATGAATCCCCCCCCCCCCGTTCTTTACGAATGTTTGCATTTACTAAAATTTTCCACCTCGCTTTGTTCGGACACTATGTTTACTTCTCATAACTTTGTTGGTATTTTTTACCATAAAGTCAATCATATGAGGGTTTGAATTTAAACCTCTTGAATACCCATTTTTAATTTCGTAAAATTTTTACTTTCACTTTACTCGAACCTGGCGCTCGAACTTTTCAATAATATTCTACTCGTAGCATCCCTTTATGACCTCCTTATGTGCTAAAATTGAGAAAGTGAGAAAGTTTTTTATGTAGTGGGACTTGGAGGGGGGAGAGGCGTATCTGTATTTTTAATTTTTTGTGCTAATGAAAATGTAATGATTTTTTTTTTTAAATATACCAAGCACCTTGAAGAAAACAGAGAAAAGTTCAAATTTCTTAAGCAAATGGTTTGAACTTTTGAAAATAACTTCGAAGTAGTCAAAAATGGAGATAAATGTGATTGAAATGAAGAAAAATATTAAAAATGTTGCCCTCACTCCTCCTAGAGATTTACTCTAATATTTTCTCCTCCTCTTTTTTAGGTCAGTGTGATTTTAGAATTCAGAGTTGCAGTGGTGCTGCCGGAAACGGCTCAAAAAAGGGGAGTTTTACCTTTTTTGTGTACTATTTTTTGGGCCTGAAATTGTTAAAAAGAATCAAATGGTATGCCTGGGCGAAATGGGAGCAAAATTTTAGTGCGTTTTTAGGAGTTTTCAGAAAAAAAATTAGCATTATTGTAAAATTTTTTCAAGTTTTTCAACACCGGGGGGGGGGGGTATACTTCCCTCGGTTACGCCACTGCAAAGTTGTAAATGATTCCTGATTTTTAAACGCATGAGAAATTCAGCATATCTAAAAACTTTCCAAGTATCTAAAGTAATAATTTTCAAAATTGGTAATAAAAATGATATTTTTTTTAAAAATTACAAGGAGAGATTTCTAAAAATTTGTTGGAAAAGTAGTGATTTTTCAAAAAAATGTATGGTTAGTCGATGCTTAGCGTCGTTTTTTAAAATTTTCTTCGAAATTCCTTTTTCACTGGTGTGTGTGTGGGGGGGGGAGGAGGTTGAATGAAAATAGGTAAGGCTTTCTTGAAATTATTTTCCCATCCGCCAGTCTATGCCTGGGGGGGGGGGGAGAAAGGAGGATGAAGTTAACAAAAATTAAAAAAACAAATTAGGCACTTTTCGCTTTCAGGGAAAAGATTCATCATCACGAGTTTTTGATCAAAAACCTCAAATCAAAAATCAAAAACTTAATTTTTTTATTTCAATTTTTTTAATTGTTACATTTTTGTAAACTTTTCTTATTTTTTCAATTTTCTTATTTTTTTTATTATTTAATTTTTTTTCCATTTTTAATTTTTTAATTTTTCAATTTTTTAAAATAACATTTCAACATAAAGTGTAAAAATTATTCATAATCATCTTTCATCGTACGTTACATCAAAAACGTTCCGTTCTCACAAAATGACTCCCAGCCCTTAGACATATCCATGTCAAATTAGTCATAGAAAAGGTCACGAAAAAGATTAATTATTTAGCAATCGTCGTACAAATGTCTATTGGAAGATTTTGATTTTTCAGTCCCATTGTACCTTGCTACAACCTCAAAAAAATGAGTTTCGGTGGTTTTCTTGATTTTCACGTTGGTTCCTCTCATAGTATTTTTCTTAATTGTGCTGAGGAGTGGAGGGGGGAGTGAAATTCGGCACTCAAATGTAAAACGTGTGTCTTTTTTTGCGTTTTAGTTATTCACCAATCCGGTCGCCATTATTAAAAACGATTTTTTTACCCTTTCCCCTGTACCCAGTTTCCACCCTCCAATATTTCAAACTGTTGTATCTTTTTACGTATTGGACCTACTGAAAAATGTTCAGGATAAAAGTGATTCCTCGATATTAGATCTATAATTTTAGTCCTTATCAAAATTCATTTTGAAGCAACCCTTACGCCTTAAATTTGGAAAATAAGTTTTGAAAAAATATCAAAATTATGTTAATTTCATTTTTGTCTAAAAGTTTCAGAGATACAGCAAAATTTGTAATCGTATAACGTATTCAGAATTAAATTTACTTTTTAAAGAGCTGCGTGATGACTAACTTTGCTGGGAAACAGGGATCTTTCCTTACCCCCTGCCACAACTGGGTTTTTGATATCTCTAGTACTAGAAATAATCAATGTAGATAAAATGTATGTACAACTTTCGCCAGCCAGCAGTAATTTATGAATATAATAATAATTAACGTTGCGAACGTGAAATATTTCATGGTAATGAAATTTTTAAAAATTTGATAGTTTATATGTAAGCATATTGCATTCGCTTTTAATTTCAGATATATCTATCTTGATACGTTGGTATGTGTACTACGTGTTGGTAAAATACATAGCATGCAGTATAGATAATAAATACGTTATATAGAATGGAAGAATAGAGACTCGAATGAACGATGCGATTCGCGAAGACGTGAAGACGAAATATTAAATTAACATGAATACCCTTGAGAAGTTTTGAAAGATTTTCGTAATATCCTTAAATAAGTAGTTACACATAGATACATGTGTACACAATTACACATACTACAAATACTAACGTGAGGAGAAGACTACATACGTTGATACTGTATGAAAAGGCTAGATTATTCCGGCACAGACGGTATACAATTCTTCGTACAGAACCTTTACTCGAATAGCTGAAAATTAATTAGTACACGCGTAGAGTTCTTTATGTAATTTTGGTACATTACACCTTTACCTAAATTCGAAAGAAGAAACACCAAAGTATCAGTAGGAGGATCGACAGAATTAAATGACATATAATTCGGACTCTTTTATATATAGGTACATATGGAGAGAAAAAAAAAAAAAAGAAAAAAAGGTATAGGTCTACCGTTGAACAAATTTTATAATATCTAAAAATCGATTCGAAAGCCGCTATAATTAGCTAACATTTATCGTAATCGCTATTATAACGACGATATAGCGCGACATATTTGTGAAGAAGAAGAGGATGGTAGGGGAAAAGCAATTCTTGCACATGTGTATACATCTACAAAACGATATATAAGTTAACTAGATAGTATACCCAAGTGCCAACAAATATATAGTAGATTGGTATAATGTACTGGAATCAATTGGACGCGATCTACCGCGAAGTAGTATTTAAAAACAGGACATAAACTTCGCATTTAGTGGTTTATCTCAGCGGGATCTAATTCTAGATCGGATCTGACAGCGGTTATCAGTTGTAAACGTTTATCGTAAAGATGTCACCGATGCGATGCACCTCCTCCTTCTTGTAATTTGGCGCCAAAGTACATTCTAGGGTTTCGGTTAGCCGTGCAGTATATCGGTACGTTTTTACGTACATAAGATGAGAAAAAAGTTGAAGTCGAATTTATTTTATAGCACTATACAGCGGTCAAATATTAAACAGAACGTAGCTGGATGTCCCATTACAGCAGAATTTGAAATTACCAAAGAAATAAGCTAAATGACAACCTTATACCTTTGTTTGCCACAAAAATCGTTTAGTTTTACGATACCGATTGATTTAAAAGTCGGTTCCCTTTTCTTTCTTCTTCTTCTTCTTCTTCTTGTATTTTTTTTTTTTTTTTCACCCAGCAGTTGTTAATAATAAAATCGTTTTTATATGGCTATTATTAGTAATTTTTTTAGATTATTTTAAATTTTCACGTTATTTTTACCTTCTCTTGTGTGTATCTGTAGGTAGGTAAGGTACGCGACGATGCCATTCCAGTATCGTTATTATTATTATTATTACTGGATAATTTTTCGAAAGAATACCAAAAACAGTTTCTTTTTACATTCTATATCTACCTGAGATACCGATATGGGTACTAAATGATTTTAATATCTTCGTTTAGGTAATTATCGCCGTGTAGCGTGGTTGTTATGAGAAGTCGTTATCGTATATATTCGATATATATGTATTTTTTTTTCTTTTTGTGTTGTAATTACCAAGGGTCCCTTATATGAGCCTACCTAGAACTACGATACGTATGTGTAGATTACCTACCAAAAGCTGTAGACAAGTGCGATTTCTGTGTATGGATGAAATTATCCCAACCGTATGAGTACCCGAGTGCTGCATTGTCTTGAAAGAAAATTCTTTGCTGGATTTTTATCTTACGTGAGTTGAAAGAATCAGAATACTGCAAGAAGTAGCGCTTCAATTATAGAAGAAAAAAGGCTTCTGCTCGCAACTTTTATTAAAAGCAATTTTATGATCAGTGGCCTTCCGAAACAATGTGCTCTGAGGGGGAGGGGGGAGGAGCTTAAAATTTACCAACCAATTTTAACAACTTTCAAAATTTTCAACTGACTTCTCAAAATTTTTATGAGTAGCCTAAGTGCACAAAATTTTCCCAAAACTTTGCTATAAAAATTTATTTAACACACGTACAAACGTACATTTTTGGTTAAGAAAACATTTTTAATAATAATTTTTTTTCTAATTAAAATTTGCTCATACCTATTTATTCAAATTTTAATGCGTTTATATCGCATTTGCGACAAAGAC